>JAWWLR010000004.1:41859119-41871552 GCA_035041075.1 Acraspis erinacei | reverse complement strand
ATATATACCATCAATAACCAATAACTAGACCACTACATAAAAGGATACAATATCCATCCTTTCGAATTATTTGAATTCCTGTAGCAGTAAAATGGATAACCGTAATTTATTTATAAGGGCAAACCCAGAAAAAAAGGTATGGTAACCAAATTGTCTTTTTGCAGGATATGTTCATATTACAAAAATTTCATTGTAACTACTAGAAAAAGCGTTTGGTATAACCAAATAATTTACTTGGCTCAAACAAAATTTTTTGTCAAGTACTGTTTATTGCTTGTGCCAAAGAATTTTGTTACTTATACAAAAAATGGAAGCGCGCATGCGCAGATCCTATAAGTCTCAATTTTTATTATGGTTGAAGTTTCCTAAACATGAATAGAAATTTCAGCAACGGTAACTGCCTAAAGCTTTTGTCACATATTTCAGAGAATGCTGTTACAGTTTAATAATTTTTAGTTACTGAAACTAAAAATTGAAAAGGATTAAACAATTTTGTTGGTTAATTAATTTTAATGTAAATAATATAGTTTTTATTTGGCCTGACAATGTAAATAGTAAAAAATATGAGTGAAGTTAATATAAACACATTTTATTTTTTGATTATATTATAGAACCTAGATACATACGAAGTCATATATAAACTTCGTTCACACACAGGCTTAATATAATATATATTTTCTAAGCCACATAGTTACTGCAAAGTAATATTAAAATTAATGAACTAACAGAACGGCTCAAAATTACAGATATGACCTATCTATCCACGAGGGCGCCATTTGATATTAACAGCGCACTCACCAATCAATTGAAACCTGGATCAATTATTAATTTACGTAACAGCTGCCAATCACTGGCGCTCCTGGTGTACCTTTTTAGAAGTTCATTCAACAGGCAGATGATCGCAGCATATTAGAAATTTTTTATTGCAAAGATAATTCGCGTATCAACCGAGCTTCCAGTCTTTTTTCTTTGCCTTTACTCTCGACTGCAACACTTTTTTCAGTTTTTTCTTCTTGAGCAAATTTCGAATCCTTTTTACGCTTGAGATTATTCAATATCGGAAAAAGTAGTTTTACTGCATCGTTATAATGCAACACACCCTTTTCTAGAATATTGCCGCCCATTACCACAACCACGATTCTTTGCCCGTTTTGAACACAATCGAGAAGCGAGGAGTGCGTAGTTGCTAACCGCGCATTTCTTTTCTGTCCTGATAGCTTATATTTGTGTTACCACTTAGGAATTTTAGGAAGCTATTTGTAATTTTCAGATACCGTTTCTTACTGTAAATAAAAATTTAGTAAATTTACTATAATAGTTACTAAAATTCGTTTTCAGCAAGCTAATTTCAGTTACTTTAGTATCCTAAATGTGTCGGGATATTCTCAAAATTTCTAACAGTCTATATCAGAGAAAACCACGTATTGTCGTTTTCGTCTGCGAATTTTTTTAAAGTAGTTTTTGAAAACACTAGATTTCTTTGAACTGATTTTAGAATTTAGGATTATAAATAAATTATAGCTTCTTTATTGTGTTTTACAAAATAAAACCACATGTTCCTTGTTTAAAGAAAAAGATAGAATAAGAAAAATGCTTTGATTCAGTACAATGAATTTGATTAGATGGAAATTATTTCAGGTAATCACAATTTCGTCCATTATAATGGATTATTCTTATGAACTTTATCGTGATTAATTTAGCAAATTCTTTACAAATTAAAGACATTTTATCGAATCAATTCCTTTTTCTTACATTACCGTTTCCTCACATAAATGAGATATATTGCATCTACAAAATACAAATTTCCTTTGAAAATCTCATAGTTTTAGTTCAGCCAAATAATTTTATTGCTTTTTGAAAAATATGATTAATTGTATAAAATATGTTTGTTTAGCTTGAGCGTACCAAACTTTTTTGTTGGGTCAAACAGACGGTCTAACAAAATAATTTGGTTAGCTCGACCAAAAAATTGTTGGTTTGTTAAATTTTATGGAAGTAACTTCAGAGGGAAGAAGTTAAGACAAAATTTTCCGTCAAAATATAATGTTTAAAAAAATGACGAAACATGAAATTTTGTTAATCTTTACATAAAGTTGTAGACAAAATTTTTAAAAATATTTTTGGATGCTCTTTTGAATAAACTAAGTAATCACCTACATATTTATAACTTGGAAACAAAATCTTTTTTTTTGCGGATCCTGAAACATGAGTCATTTTTACACAAAATCCATCAAAATCCGTTTACCCCAGCTCTTTAAAAAATAGAAAATTGGTGTTTAGTAACGTTTCAGAAAGTGAATAATCCAAGTAGGAAAAAAAGTAATAAAATATTTATTTTCATCGAAATATATAATATTTCAAAAAATTACGAAAAATGAAATTTCGTTAATTTGTAAATAAAGTTGTAAAGACATGTCTTTATTATTTTTATTTGTTGTTGTTATTAAAAATAAGCTATTTTTTATTTTTGACGGCTCTTCTGTAAAAAGATTTGATGTATATTGCGTAAATATGGCACATGTTTAAGGATCCTTAAAAAATGTAAAATAATCTGTTTGAAACTGCAAACTATTTTTGTGTTTCCTCAGTAATCAAATAGAGTAAAAATGTAAAAAAGCGAAAACCATTTTTTTTAATTTATAGTTACAAATTAACAAAATTGCATTTTTGTAATTTTTTGAAAGATTATATATTGACGTAAAATGATTTTTTTCACTTTTTCCCACTTAGTTTATTTTCTATAACCATCATCCAACAAAAATTGAAAAAAACTTTTAGTTTCATATCAAATATGTTAAATATGGACAGAATTTTAAGCATTAATATAAAATAATTGAAGAAATGATTAATTATGTTTTCAATATTAATCATTTATTAAATTTATGACGATAATTAATATATTTTTGAATATCCTATAATCATTTGCCAAGGCCTAATAATTAAATACGTAAATTAAATTCCTCAACATTTATACCATAAAAAATGACTTGTGCTTTTATGAAGTTACTTTGACGAATAAAAAATTTATTATTTAATTATAGGTATGAATAAAACACCACTCTGACAAATTTGGATAATTAAAAGTATTAAAAAAGATTATTTCTAATTAACTTGTAAATTGTATTAAAATATATATTAAATTGCAAATACAAAGGAAGTGGCTTTGTAAAACTTATTTTAATTAATTAATTTTAAATAATTAATAAATTCTTTTCTATGTAGGCACAAGTCAACTTGCTTCGAACTATTTTTTCTGATAATTTATATTCCCAAAATGAATGTTATTCTCAAATAAAGAGCAATAAATCACTTTTAAATATTGTCTTTTAATTCAAAGTCAGTAAAAATTATTTTAACGTCAACATTCCTTATATATCATTGTTGCGCCATATTTGAAATAAATTCTCATTAACGTATATCACACATTATATGGTCAAATAGGGGAGTGTTTTAGACTCCGAAAGAAAGTTTTCATTGCTATTAGAACTTCGCGCAAACGTTTGATAAATGTTTACAATCATCTTGAAGTTTGTAAAATTTGCTTTGAATTCTTTTAATTTTAAACTTTATTTGGTTTTGCTTTGACACAACAACATTTTATTGACAAACAGTCTGAATATTGTGTGAGCCACCGCACCGGTAGACCGCGTGCCTGATATGAAATGATTCAGTAGGATTATTTCGTATTTGATAACTATAGTCTGACGTGTTTGGATGTTTTGCGTATACAAAGTGTATCAAAAATAAAATTCACTTATTTGTTCAAATAACAAAATATTAATGAACATTGATTTACATACTTATTTAACTTGAACAAATTTTTATGTGCCCGTGTGGAAAAATTTCCTGGCAGTCTGGTTACAGGTGTGGCCCAGGTCTGGATTTATCTAGAATGCCTAGCCTGGAAGATCTGATCTAGCTCAGGTCTGACGCCAGTCTGACTCAGGTTTGACCTTATTTAGACTATCTAGTCTGGAAGATCTGGTCTGGTCCATGTTTGGCGCTGATCAGCTGGCTAAGAAACAATAATAGTTCTAAGTTAGAGCACTCGATTTTTTTTAAATATTTAAAAAAAGTGAAAGGATGTTTAAAAGGATAGAACATTTTTAAACTTCACACTATCAAAACAGTGCTTTTTTTCTTATCATCTTCACAGACTGTTCTGGCCCAGGTTTGGTGCTGGTCACCGATTAGCCAAGAAAAAAATCTTATGTTCCATTAGCAATTTTTTATACATATTTCAAAAAAGTTACCGGGTGCCTAAAAAGACAAAAAAGAATAAATTTGATCTATAAAAACAAGAATTTTTTCTTATCATCTTGACTGTCTGACCTGGTCCACGTCTGGTGCTAATCAGCAATCCACTAGAAAAAAAATCTTAGATTCCATCAGAAATTTGTTTGACGTACTTTGAAAATGTTACAGGGTATCTAAAATGATGGAAAATAAGAAATTAAAACGATAACAACAAGAGTATTTTTATGTTCATCTTGACAGTCTGGTCTGGTCCAGGCCTAGCGCTGATGAGCAAGCCAAGAATAAAAAAATCTAATTTCGATACGGTAACTTTTTTTATTTCGAAAAAGGTACAGGGTCTATATTAATCATTTTTTAACTATAGTGAAAAGATTTTTTTTCCCAAGTCATTAAAAAAAAGAACGTTTTTCCCAAACAATTGGAAGTTATTTCTTGGCCCTTGGCATGCAGACATTTTGCTAGTTGTCATCGCAACTTGAAGTATTCTGATACTCATTGGCTCCGTCTTCTCGGAACCACCACTAGTTTATGTCGATCAAGTGTCAAGAACTGTCAAAAGCTTTTTGTTATTTTTGTAATAATATATTAATCCAGCAAAAAGTTAACCTGAAAAGCGGTGGCATAAAAAGTAAAAAATCTTGATTAAGTTATTATCTTATGGGTAAGTACAAACATACTTTTTTATCTACTATAGAAGAATAACTATGAGAAACGATAATTAAATTGATTTATTTTATTGATGTTAGTATATTTTTGAAGCAAACTTTTTATTTTAAATGATTATATTAAACATGCATTTCATACATTTTTTTGGAAAATCCATTTTTGCTATTTGAGCGTATCCACAAAGCCATCTACATTTCTACAACCTACGTCTCAACAAAAAGCTGCTGAATATCCTCCCACTACTGTCTAATCAGCTGTTAACTAGTGGCTGGCGAGCCAATAACTCGTGGCTGACCAGAACATCACCAGCGGCTGACCATGTCATGTCTAGCTGCTGACCAACCCATACTTAGCGGCTGACCAGACGGTCTGGCTTGGGACTAGCCAGAAAAAAACGTTACACTTTTGGTCAGGCGCAGACCAGACCGTCTGATCAGTGCCTGGGATATAAACCTGGCGGTCTGGTCTGGGTCAGGTCAGTGCCAGAAGATTTTTCCACACGGGCATGAGAGGCACTGAGAATAACAACTAGGTATAGCCCACTTGAAGTAGGCCTCTAAATCATGTTCTTTTCAACTATTATTGGGGGCCATTTCCAAGAGGGCTTTAAATATTTGTCATTCTTATTGCCTCATGAGTATACCACGTTTGAATAAAGTCGGAGAATTCAGCTATTCGGAACTTTATGCATTTTCTGAATTTTATTTATATCTAAAAATTTCACAATAATTGATCTTCAGTCGGAATATTTTTAGACTGATGACAGTCTTTATTTAAGTTGCCTTATATAATACAGTACCCTCCCACTAATCCCACTACCCCTTATCGTGACATCCCTCTTGTTTTCCTCAAATCTCAAATCATTAGATTTACTTCTTTGAATAGATTCTAGGTTCTCAGCCAATGATGTGAGCTTGAGGCGAAAGGGGAGAAATATTTTCGATTTGTTGGTAACCTCACTTAACGCGAGTTCCTGTTCAAGGCTTTTGCTGTCGGTGAGAAGGTACTGTATTTGCGTATATTTGTGTCAAGATTCAGATCATAAACCAACAATGCTATGGCCTCGCAATGAGTACTTTATGTTTCAATAATAAGAAAAAAGGTCGCGATTCATTACCTGAAAATTATATCACAAAATTCTTCAAAAAACAAGACTGGTCGTAGCAATAAATCTGCGAGATTTTATGCGAAGATAAAACGTGGTATTCCTAAACGTGGAAATTGGATCTGAAAATTCTCTCAACATTTTCTATGAATGGTGTAAAAGCCAAAAACTTATAAGAGAAGAATAATAATGACCACAAAAATATATTATTTAAACAATACCATTCATGAGAATATAATTCGATTAATTTTTCTATCTGTAATTTTACAAATCATGTTTGAAGTAGATTTTGAGAAAATAATTATTTAGGTCGAATTGCGTAGTGGGTTAATAGTTCCAGAATAATTCGAGGACAAAAATGATAAAATATTCGCAGCCGTCTTGGTACCTTATTTACACGAGATTGCTCGTTAGGAATGTAAAAACGTCTTATATCTCAGAGATCTACTATCTTTCTCCAAGTTCTTCTTTTTAAAATTTGAATAAGTGAAAAAGGGTTACTGAAGCAAATCAATAATAATTTTCACTAATTCACAATTTAATCTCAGTGTTTCAAATTAAGAAAGCGCGTTACGAGATTTAGAATTTATTAAAAGTAATTTACTGTTTTTTCCAGCTGCAGAAACTTGGATAATTGAAAAATGAATAGATTTGGATAGAACCTTAAATTCGAAAGCATCTAATTTATGAGCTGCGGATGGAGAAAATTCTCAGACTCTAAGAAGCATTATACTTTATTTATATATATATATATATATATATATATATATATTTGTTATTATATTTATTATTATTTACATATTTTTATCATATTTTATTTTATTATATTTTTAGTTTTTAAAGAAACTTCACTTTATTTTGCCCCGAAACCGAAATTTTTTTATAATTGGACGTTAAATTTAAAAGAGTTTTCCACTAGATTGTTTTGAACATGGCGAAATGCCCAAATCGAGCAATTCTTCCTAATATGGAAAAAATATCTTAAATTCTTCGTCGAGTATGATCGAAACAGGGTTTGAAAATTTTTGGTCGTTTCGTCTGCGTAATTCCAAGTGAGCGAAAAATTTTAGTGAACGTAATGTTTACGAGTAATTAATATTTTCATTTGCTATGTTCCCGGCAAAAAAAAGAAAATGTTCTGAAGTAGCCAATACTTTTGTCAATATATAGTATATATGGCGCAGGTATTTATGGAATCCAAGGAATTCATGGAATTTAAGGGAATCGTGGAATTCACCAAAATTGACGTAATTCATATAATTGCGAATTCGCAGATTTCCTGTAAATTATGGAATTCACGGAATTCGAGGAATTCCCGGAATGCACGGAATGCAAGGAATTCATGTGATTCCAAGAATTTATGGAACTCCCAGAATTTACAGAATTCATGGAATTTACGGAATCCAAAGAATTTACGGGATGTACAGAAATCAATAAATGTACAGAATTCATGGAATTCACGGCATTCGAGAAATTTACTGAATTTTTGGAATTCATGGAATTCGACCAATTCATGAAATTCAGGGAGATCGTAGAATTTAGGGAATTTACGAAAAAAATACTCCTCTTCCCCCACCTCCCATATAACAGATCGCAAAGAACAAGGAAGTAAAAAATAGAGTAGATCTCGAATCTAGAAATGGAAATCATAGTCAGAAATGGTGTGTTTTCATGATATTAACATAATTTTGGTGTCAAGTTTGTCGTACTTGCGTCATAGCCTTTGCTCATGATCATAACATAATAATCAGATGAAGCTTCAACACTATCCGACTTTTTAAGAATTTTTTAAAATTGTTTTAGAGTTTTTATTTTGATAGAAGTATTTTAATTATTTTTATATTTAGAGTAATTTTTCAGCTTCTTTAAATTATCTGGTACAAGAAAGTCTAGTCATTACTGATCTAAGTCCTTTTAGCAAATCTCTTCTAGTTTCATAAACAGATCTGAGTAGTAACTTGTTACAAGGAACCAAGTTACTGAAAAGTGAAGTTATTTGTCATTTTTAGAACAACTTCGTTACTTTAAAAAAGGCACTTTTAACGTAACTTAGGTTCGATTTTTTAGGTATCTTGGAACTTTAATTTTAGTTACTTTGTATTTTTCGTATATTATCTTCTATTAATACAGGTTTATTGGTCAGTTGTGGTTAGAAAATTACTCTCTTTTATTTGAGGAATCAGCTATTTTCTCTAAAATTAATATTTTTTATTATATACAACTGCAATTGATTTCAAATGAAAGTATTTTTTGTTAAAGTAATATCAACTATTATATTTTTCCTTGAGAATTCATCTATTTCGTTGGAAATTCATCCACTTTGTCTTCATGGCTTGAAAATGCAACAATTCAGTAGACATTGTTTTCTCTCTTGTTTCACATTAAAAAAAAACTAGAATCCTTTCTTCAAACATTCTTCCCTACCTTCCGTTTTTATGCTTAAAAGAAAATCCATTAAATAAAATTTTTAACCCGTTTTTTTAAAGGATTTTTTGGAAGCTAGAATTCCTTGTTAAAATTTTTATATGTCAAGTAGTTTGGTTCGTCAACTATAAGTAAAATAGTTAAATTTTCAACCAAAGAGGTTAAATTTAAAAAAACTTATTTTTTAATACAGTAGTTCAAATTTTAAATAAGTAGTTTAATTTGCAACTAACACAGTTAACTTTTCAACAGTTGGTTGAATTTTCAAACGTATAGTTAAATTTTCGACAAAATAGATGAAATTTCAAGCTAAACTCGAAAATATAAATGTTAAAGGAAAAAGTTAATTTTCAACGAGATACATTTATTTTCTGCCAATTCATTGAGTTTTCAAGCAAAAATTACGAAGTTTAAAAAAATTGCAATTTTCATTTAAAAAATATAAATTTTCAACAATAGGGATAATTTATAGCCAAATAGTTGAAGTTTCTACTGAAATAGTTGAATCTTCCGCAAACAGAAAAATTAAATTTTCACAATTTGGGTATTTTGCAAAAAAGGTCATTTTTAGGCTTTCGCAGAAACCCCCATAGTTTAAAAATCTATTGAGGTATTTTTTTAAAATAAAAAAAACTTTTATCGAATGTTTTTTTTTAAATTATTCTTTAAAGAATTAGTCAATGCCTTAACCTGTTATTTTTACTCAAACGATATTAATTGTTATGAAGTGTCTTGTCGTCTTGAATTTCAGGATTATTAGTCAAGTATTTTGCGTAAGCTTGGCTAGTCGTCCCGAATGTCCATTTCCCTTTTCAACTCTCCCAATTTTTCTGGACGACTAGACATAGCTTAATTTGTAAAAAAGCAGGGGAATTTTGAGCCAAAAAGATGTATTTTTTACTGAAATGATTAATTTTCTTTAAAAAGGCGAATTTTCAATAAAATTCACGAAGTTTGAACCAAATATGCATTTCAATTGACGTAATAACTCAAAGGAAGTTTTTTGAAAGAGCGATTCTCATCGGCCGAGACTCCAATTTACCTTTTTAGAAAACTTGACTAAATCGTAATAATTATTTTTCTCGCTGGAAGTTTTCGCTCAATTGATTTTAAATTATTCATTTGTTTATGCTAAAATTAGTTTCGTGGAAAACTGTTGTAAATTTGACGTTATAATACTATTATGTTTAGTCTTATTAAGCTAGTTGTCGTGCCAAAAGTCAGATATCTGAAAAAAATAGTTTTTCTATGATTTTAAAAATCAAAATATTATACCTGATGTCATTTCAAATAAAAAAAACATAATTTTGTATGAAAAATATTTAAATTCTCAAAAACACATTAGTTTTAACCATGCTTTTTGCAATTTAATTATTGCTGATTTTCGCTTCTTAATACTTTTTGAGAAACCATTGGATTTTAATAATGCTGTTACCCAATTTAAAAATAACTAAATAATCTTAATATATAATTATTTGTTTAAGAAATTTGCTCTTAAACAGTTTGTTCTTAAAAAAATGTGTCTAACGAATTAGAGGCATAGAAGAAGCCAAAGAAGCAATTGAAAAATTTACTCTCAAAATTGGAAACAGTATAGTTGCAGAGAATGCTTGTGCGGAAAAAATAAGCCACCATTTATTAAAATGCAATCATTTTTGAAAAATTGGTAAGAAGACGGTCAGAAAGAGCGGCCAGCTCAATTTCTCTAAAGTTTTCTAGAAATTCTTTACAATGTCTTGAAATTTTTGATGTTGTATTTTTTTATTTACTGGAGCAGTGCAAGCAAATTATTCATCTGTTCTCCTTCCGATTATGTATAGAAATGCACCTTAAAAAATCTAGGCCTTGGCTACATAAAAATATTATCGGATAGAAATAAAAGTCGTATGAAATATTGTATCATTACGAACCGTATCATGAGACTCGTTTTAAATTAAATATTTATACTTCTCCACGTAAATCAAACGTGAAAGAAAACACACAATTTTAGAATTAATATTTTCCATTCTCACGCGCTTGAATTCTATTCGACGTGAATAGTCATATTTACCTGTTCAAATCATGAGAACAGAAGTATCTATTTTTGAGAAATTTTTTTCTAATAATTGCATTGAATGAAATTAAACGACAATTACATGGGTGTGGGGGGCAGAGGTGCTTCAAGCCGATCACGTGATGTTTTTAATTATACCTATGTAACACATGAGATCAAATGAAAAATCAGAGAAAAATACGCTTCCTAACAGCAATAGATTCGACTCATTGAGAGGCGAATATACACAAATTAATTAAATCTTTCTTTAAGCTGGCAATTAGTAAATACAGGATACGGTTACTTGAAATTATACTCTTCTTTATTTAAATGACATAAAATTGTATCGTTGAAAAAATAACTAAGTTTCTTTCAAATATATGTCATATTTTCGACAAAAATATTAAAAACAACGCGAGATAAAACTATGAAAATACATTTTTCTATAACTTTTTTAGAGAAACAATGTTTTTCGTTCGAATATTTTCCTATCTGGTGTCCCATTGGCAAAAAACGTGTTTTTTTTCTTTTCAGACAAAAAAATTCTCATTAAGTAGATTGACTTTATATATTTACAGAACCACCGCTATATTGTCAATTTCGATATTTTAATTAAACATTTTAACGGGTTTCGGAAAAAGACTTGATAAATGGTAAAACCTAACGCAATGATTTTAAATCATTTGAAATACGCTTAAGACTTCTGAAATCCCTCTATATCTAATGAAACCCCGAAAAAGCTTTGGAAATCTCGGTAGATTCCATAAGGTTTTTGCAATTCTTTGAAATACTTTTTAGTACTTTAAATTGCCTAAAAATGCTTTAAAATCCTTTGAAATCCCTGCATATTTTCTTAATTATTAGAATTCCCTAAATTAAAAAAAACCTCGTTTCTAGTAAAAATAATTGATACATTTTTTATATAGATAGTGACAAGTATGATTATCAATTACACTTAGTAAATAGGTTTCAAATACGGCCTAAGAATTTTTTTTAACCATAAAAAGGTTTTAAATCACGAAACAGAGCTCTTTTTTAAGGACAAAATTCATATCTGGAATTTATTTTACTTTCAGACATTTTTTAATTCATTAAAAAAATTCCTATCCCTGAATAAAACATGGTTAACAAAAAAACAGAAACATAATTAATTCTCTTCACGCCTGCATGGAATTAATTTTTAAGTTGAAAAAATTTAGACGTATTTAAAGTTTTTCGTTCCACCTAAGAGAAAAATCAAAGTTTTCATTCGATTTTAATTACCAATGGCTCTGACAGATTTTGTTCTATCTGTAGCGTTTTTAGGGAAACGTTTTTATTTAGGAGTGAAGTTCTTCTTAAACCTTAATTTTTCAAACGAAACTATAATTTAATTTCATTACAATCTCCTGAGTAGTATTGAATATAATTATTCGGAATTATAAGTTAAGAATGGATTACGGAATACAATGATATTCTGCTAATTAAAAATTATTGAAAATTAAGAAAATATTGTCGGCAAATCAAGACACAGCACGTGAATAAATCGAGGCAAAACACGTGAACGTGTGAATGATTTAATGTCATCATTTTGAAGAAAAATAACTTAACGAAAAACCCTTTTGGAGGAATTAATATACTTTTACTAAGTAAACAATTTTATTATATTCTTGGATTGTCTCATTGTCCTAAAATTCGGACGACTAGTCCATCCTCTTTTCTCACTTCCGTGATTTTTCGGGTCGACTAGACACAGCCTATTTTCTTTCCAAAATATGCGTAAAACGAAAAAAACAAGTTTATGCATTTACAATAAACTTCAACTTGAAAAAACAGAATTTTTAATTGCTTAAATTCTAAAATATTGTTGAAGTTTCTTAATTTTTAAATTCCTTATCAGGAACTTTCTACTTATCGTAATAATTTTTCGGAGTTTACATTTTTAAACCCTCCCCCCTTTCCCACCATTA
>JAWWLR010000004.1:41829011-41843326 GCA_035041075.1 Acraspis erinacei | reverse complement strand
ATTACACAGTATTTCGAATATTCTTAAATATTTAAATATGCTCTTAATAAGGCTGAACGTTGGTGACAGTCTCAGTATACTCAACATCATGACTATCGATTGAAACTAATCTCCCCCCCCCCCCCCTCATTAATCGAAGTTTCGTGGGGCTGTTATTGTAACTAGACTCTTCACTCTAGGGCCTAGACGCTTTTAGAGACTCTTTTAGTGAACTATCAGAAGGTGAAGCAATAGGCCACCACAAATACGACGTAGAACACGATACGTTAGGAAATTCAGTTGACAAAGTATCCGTCGCTGAGGTTAGGGATATAATTTAGAAATTTAAATAATAAAAATAACATTGGAAATTAGCAAATTCAGTTGATGAAAAAACGACAGAAGTTGCAATAAAATGTTAAATAACAACTTTTTTTTTTTAAAGAATGCGTACTTTTGTAACGAGACAATGAAACTACATCTGTTTTAATACCAATGCATGTTATGAATTGTAATAATATACATTTTTGTCCAACCCCCCTTGAAAACGCGCCACTGCATGCACGTGAAGCAGGTATAATGTGGCCACTTACAGCCCATGCGAGATTTGCACATGCGCTCTCCACCGCCGGGCCGACATGAAACTTGACTCCCGCTACATGAAACTTTACGCCCGCTGTATGAAACTTTACACTCGATATATACAACTTTACGCTGGCTAAATGGAAGTTTACGCCCAATAGAAAAAATTATATTTATCTTTAGAAAAATTAAATTTGTGTACCCTACAGTCTCCCTTCTGCTAAGTACGCCATTTCTTCCTTTTCATTATAATTTAAAATGGCCAAGAACACCAAAAATCGTTTATCTGCGTGACATGTTTGTTTTCAAGAAAAGTAGGACAAAAAGTATAGTGTGTACTATTATGGAAATGATATACAATTTTAGGGACAAACTCGAGAGCGTAGCACGAGATACGTGATGAGAATTTGTTTGGTAAAGCCGAAGGAGTTTTAAAAAAGAGAATTCACAATCAACAAATTACTGCGAGAAGAAAGTGATATATAGCAATTCTAGTTACCCATTTGTACTGCTTCATCAGTTGACTGTTTTATTAGGACCTTCTTTCCAGGAAGAATAATAATTTCCAGCGAAGGTGGTTATGTATGTGAAAGTTGATGTTAATATATATAATGTACGATGTTAATGTATGTGGAAATAAACAGTAAGGGTATGAAGATGGACAATTTTAACCAATTTTTCAGATTAAGGACGTAAATAATGAAATTTTAGATAGAAAATTGCAAAACTATGCTTGAAAAAAAAAAGAAAACAACTCATAGATACATTTACGGAATCGACGACCTTTCAAAAGTTTTCAAAAGCTTTCGAAAGCTTTTCAAATGCTCAACAAAATTTTTTTCACTGTAGATATTTTCAAGGACGAAATGACTCAAAATAAAATATTATACCTTTCTGAACTTCAGTTTTTTTCTGGTAGCACATTCATTTGTTTATATATCGATAACATTTTTCATTAACTTTATAGTTATACATCGTATTAAAAAAAGTTAATAAAAAAAAGTTTTTCTCTAAGAAGTAATAGTTTAGCGAGTATAAAGCTCACAGAATATCTTCATCATATTACGATATCTAAAAAAAATCGAAGGTGTTCTTTTTGAGGAAATCGATTTCTTAGTTTTTTCGAAAACTGTACGTCATATTGGTAAATTTAAACTTTTTAAAATTTTCTTAGTGTATTTTAAAAGAGTTTAGTTCTTCCTAAAAGTTCCTGCAAAGTAAAGAAAATTATATCAATTAAGGAACAAGATACAAAATTAGAAAAAAAGTGAATTTTTACATATTTCAACTGAATATGCATGTAGCCTTAAGTTCGTGAAAAAATTTGATAAAAAGAAAAAATACAAGCCTCATATTTTAACTTGGAAAACAAGATATTTCAGACACAAACAATTACGTGTGATCACCAGGTTTATATTGCCCGCTTTCATGTCAAATCCGGATAATTATGAATTTTTTTTTATCTAGATGATGAAAACCTTTGAAGGTTTTAACTGAAAAGTTATGAATCTGAAATTTTCACTGACTGTTTAGTATTTTTCTATTCTCAGCTGCCCTCCATCTTTGAGAATTAGAAACAATAAAAAGCAAAACTAAAAAATTATAAATCCCAATCTGAACTACGGAAAGGCAGATAAATAAAAATAAAAAACCACATACAAAAATGCCACCTAATTCCGATAGAACATTTAATAATATGAAATAATTTTCTTCTACAATTATAAAAATAATTTTTATAGACATAGACACATAATGATCCTTAAAGTATTGTGTGATCAACACGACGTTTAGAGACTTAGGAACACCACCATTATTTGAATTTTATACATTTACAATAACGATTTGGCACATTTCCTTAAAATATAAACTGTACTCACTAATGAAAAATATATTGACGAAATTAAAATTCTAAGAAGTGATGGATGCATTTTTTTGTAGAAATGATTCATTAGTGTTAATAACAGTTATTTGGTCCACTTATTTGGACATTTACTATCTTCGCAGACAGCACATAATAGAAAAACTTTTTAATTATCCCCTTACGAAGGATTTCACCTTATCTCCTCGATATACATGGATATAATTTCTTCGTTTAAAAATTGTTATTATTCTGTTTCTTTGTTTTTGTTTCTAGTAGGCCCTGCGACTATTTCAGGATTCAAAAGAAAAAAATAAGAAATTAGTTAAGACACACACATTATTATCATTCAAGATTCAAGATAGTCTCAAACAGTGTTTCCCAATCGCGTTTCCATCCCGTGTCAAAAAACAAAAAGATATTAGCCAGATTTTTTTAAAATAGAGTTTATACGTTTTGACTCAAGCTTTCATTTACCAATTTCAATTAGTAAAAACATTCACTAGCTCCTTATTCATTTGGGTTACTTATCAATTAGTGAACTTTCCTTGTCGGCCCTATTTTGATTTAATAAAAAGGCAGAAAACTATTAAGTAATAAATGACTCGCAATATGTTAGGTTTACTGTTGCGTTTTATGTGACATTTTGACAATTTGAAAAAAGATTCCAGCAAAACAGACGTTTTATGACCCAAATTTAAATTTGGCGAGGCTTCATATCATCATGATTTCGTAATTATTTCCCAAATCTTCTCTTGTGAGTTTCTCTCACGTCAACTGAATAACAAATCCTAGTATAGTAATTTTTTATAACAGACTCTTACAAAGCGTTAAATGCTTGGAATTAAGGTCCTCACAAAGCACTCATTTCGTTAAGCCACGCCACAGCGGCTATACGAGAAATATATTCGATACGCATTGACGGATTATTTTAATAAGATTTCGCAAAAGTGCATCTAACGCCACGATTATGGCGTAAATCGGATTTAAAGGCAGCTGCCATCTATGAAAGTAACACCGGCGCCTAGTCGAGCCACTATAAAACACACCTACGGCCATGTCTCATGACCGTGATATAGGTGGCCACAGGGCACGTTGAAATCACAATGACTGACCGGAAAAACCCTCGTGTAGTTTAAGGACACGAAGCGACCGAAGGATGAAAACCTTCTGCAAGGTCCTTGGCATGTTCTTGGCACGCGGGTGTGGCTTTGAGGTTACGAACCAGTGAGAGTTTTGCACCTTCAAAAGCACTGATCGAAGGATAATTACTTTATCCGAATATTTTGTGTAAAGTCGTGACAGTTTTCTTTTAAGGTCTTGATACCTGTCCAATTTTTCCTTCTCCTTTTCAGCGATGTTGTAGTCGGCAGCATCCGAGAATTCGATCACGAATATAATATATGTCTTGGATAACGATGTCAGGCTCGAGTGTGCAATGGAGACTGATGTCCGAAAATTGTAGTAACAGAAAATTTGGCACTTCTCATTTTGTATAACTGACTCTATCTTCCTCAGAGCGTTCAGCAGGGCAAGGACGTGCCAACGCCGTAAGAGCCGCATAAGGTACTCAGATAATATCTGTTCTAGGCACTTAACATGTGCATAATACGCTCTGCACCTATCATTGGAAATTACTTGACGTAAAATACGGTCACGGTACAGTAAAGTGGAAATGACAAAGTCCTGGCATGCGAACATGACCTCCTCTGTACCAGAATTAGGTTCTGATAATCTGAGACGAGCAAAAGTTTTGTCCTTTGATAAGGATTGACCTACCTTTCCGGGAAAGTTCCCGTGTACTTTTTTGTCGAGTAGTTGTTGGCGGAAATTTGTAACCTCTGATTTTTTTACTTCGGCTTTTAATAGTGAGGCCTCTAGATTGCATCGCATTCCACTTGAATTAAATTACATAAGTCTCGCGCGATTGGCTCGCGCCTGCTACATAAGAATTCATGAGCGAGGATCTTATTGTCGACGCTGTTGGGAGAAAGTCTTGCGCGATTGGCTCGCGCTCGCCACGAAAAAGTTTACGAGCGGGGAACAATGAGGCAGAGGGGAGTGGGGGAAATGCGGATGAGGTAGTTAGGGGAGCGGATATGTTACACATTTTAAATACTATATTAAGTAGGCTGCGAAACCGTTTTTTGTAATTAGTTTTTGTTTAATTTGTTAAAAGATGTTAAAAATGAAGTCTCGACATAACAGTAGAGTAAAGTTACGAAGTAAAAGTAAAAACTCTAATACATAACTAAAATTGTTATTCTTTAAATAATTCATAACAACATTCAAATTTCTGTTAGCAAATGCTAGTTTTAGTCGTAATTTCACACGCGGGTGCTCGCAATAAGGCACCTGCGTGAAAAGAATGTCCTATATATCCCATAATTTCTATCGCCCAGTTTTCGAGATCCTGGATCGCTGAATCTCCCTGCCAGGATTTTAACATCATAATTGAGGAAAATGCATTACTTATTCTGATGCATCACTTATAAATGCCTATGTAAAGGAAGCAAAGGAACTTCTACAAAAATGTAGCCCTATGGTTGCCAAAGGGGCTAAAGTTTGCTTAACTCAAATCATACAGTCGTTATATAGACATAGATAGTTTACGTCAAAAAGATGACGGAAATAGGTGCAGAGGGTATTCTGCACATGCTGATTACCTGGGGAAAACATTGCCCAGATGTCTCACTCACTTGGTATCTATGTATCTCCACAGACACAATGTGGGCCAATGAGTGCTATGGCATCATATTATTTACGGTAATGTTTCGGACAGCCGTTTCTGTCGCATTCTCGGCACCTGAAATCGTTCTCGACGACCTCAAGAAATAAAATATATTTGTGATTGAATTTTCGGCTCCGGCCAAGTACAACATCACAGTCGAGGTGGACGGAAAGGAGGAGCGGTTTCGAGATTTCAGAAAGAAATTGCCAGCATTATTCTTAGAATATTATAGTTAGAAATATTAACGTGTAAAATTGACGTGTTTCTACACTAATAAAGCATAAATCGCATGGTCAATACAACCTACTTGCCTTTGCTGTCATTGGAGGCTTAACTTTTAGTGCGTATCTATAATTTTTAGTATGTTAGTATGGCAATTTAATCTGCATTATATATTAAAACAATAAAAAGGAACCTTTAATTATTTGAGGTGCCCGAGGCAATAAGAGCATATAATATCTTTTGCCTGAGACTGAAGATAGCCCCTAGCCGCTTGAATTTGATCGATGAGTACACGGGCCCTCCCCCTCTCAAACGAAATATATTATTCGCTCTTATTGCATCCGGGCGCTACATTCTTTCCGAAAAAGACTGACTGGGTCACTGTCGAAAGGTGAAGGCCTGGAGAACCATAATGCATTATAGTATTATTATTGTCAATTATGAGTCATTTACAACATATGAGGATTACTTTGGATCACAAACAAGTTCCTATTTTAGATTTACATTTTGTTGGAATTTAACTAATGGTGTGGATAATTGTGGTTTGCCCGCTTGACTTTATAATGATATAAGATCAGGTTATTTGGACCTACTGGAGTTTCACGTATTTCATCTGGGGTCAATGAGGTAATCAAACCACTTTCCATGTTTATTTTTGCCCGTCTTTTACGGCCTTTTCGATTACTAGATGCATATATTCCAGCAAGAATATCATTACTCTCTAATATTGCAAATACGTCACCATCCGATGTTGATAATACTAATTGTTCCTGTCTTGGGGTGGGCGCAAAGACATTTCGTTTTGCGGAAATTAGAAGTGGTTTATCTGCAGGAAAAGTGTATCTTCGGAGTTCAAATATCCGCTGCAGATTCCTGTAGGGAGAAAGCTGAATAAATTGAGGTTGGTCAAGTTTATATCCAAGTCCTTCAAAAGAATCAATCCGTGCAGGTGGAGCGAAGAACCTGGCTGCAGAAGACCTAGACCTGACATGAAGAGGAGGATCGGCAGGAGGCGGAGTGTTTGCTAGATAATAAGGTGTGGTTCGAGGAAGAGACCTGTCAGGAGAATGTTGACGCTCGAGAGAAGATTCAGATGGTCTGCGACGAGAAACGTCAGGAATAGGCTCGCCATTAGGCAAACAATCAAACTGTGAACTTAGGTCTGCAAGAAGAAACAAGATGATTAATTTTTCTTAATGTATGGGTATATCATGAGAGAGTTCTTGTTATTTGATATTTTATTTTACGTGGTCTTAGATCACGTTAAAATTAGTTCAGACCCAGAAAGCAGAAGATAAATTGAAGTATACAATGTTTAAGTAAATAAATAGTCATTTATTGAAGCTGAATTTTAGAACGACGCTTTGAGATACATTATAGAAGATAATGTACACCGTTTAATTGCCTAAAAAGAATAACAATGTTTCGAGCCTGTTACAGCGTACCTATAAAAAGAAGAAGCAGATAAGTTTAGAGCCTGTTACAGCATACCCAGTAAAATAACGAGCAATAAATAAAAATTTCTGGATCCTATAAAGCAGACCCAGAGAAAATGAGATATCATCAGCTACGCACAGGGAAAAGTTATTGCCCAAAATCTAAAATTTGTTCAGTACAATAAAAAAAATTTCACCAATTAAATTTTGTAAATGTATTTAGGACTTCGGATGTATTGGAACGCAAAATATTTTTTAAAACTCATATTTTTCCACTTTTTCTCTAATTTTTCAGAATTATTGAACGGTTTTACTTGCAGCAAGATTTCCAGCAGTTAGAACCTTTCTTATGTGCTAAAGTAAACGTTGTTAGCCAACATAATTTAATCTTAAACTTATTTTCATGAAAGTATGCTGAGTAGCTTCTCTAAAAAAATCAAAAGTTAAGTTTTCTCCAAAACGGCTTTAATGATTTTTTCATTTTTTGGCTCATAATGATTGCGAGACATGACCGAAGTGTAATAAATAGGAAACAAGGAGCTGCAAGTACGTTTATGTTGAGTTTAGCCGCAACCCGCCCTGAGTAGTTAGATAGAATGTGTGTTACTTCGTAAAAATGGCTGTTTTCGGAAAGTTTGAAAAAATTTTAAAATTATGTGTATATTTGATAAGATTATATTCACCAGTAGAATTAAGGATAACTATCAAGGCAAGGACCAGATTATAAAAGATCCACATTATTTCCAATTTAGGGGAAGACTGATGAATGTGTTAATGAAGACTTTGGTTAACATGGTATCAAATGAATAACTTGGTGCTTTATCAGAGTAAATATTGTACGTTAATAATGATGTCATCAATCATCGGCGTCGAGATCGTCACCGAGATATTTATCTATTTATTTCATAATCAGTTCAAGAATAGAAATTTGGTTACCTCTACCGCAGCTATTTCAGAAAAAATGAATAGATTTTTTTCTGAAAGCGCTTCAATAAAAATGTAAGCATCAATCAAAAATTTTGTATATCATGTAGACATAAAAAATATCCCATAATGGCCTCGTAAATTGGGCTATTATGGGGATAAGTATACGTTTCCTGGCACATTTTTAAAGCATATTTGCATGACTCTGCACACCACGTGCGACTTTTACTAGCTATCGTAAAGTAAACTAAATCAAGATTTTAAGCCTCTTGTCGTTATTGGTGATATTTTAAAAAAGAGAATGGATTATTTTTTATGAAAAAATTTGAAGCATGCATAAATATTATTTGTTTAAAATTTTTATCTTCGCCCAAACTTTTTATCATTTTATAATGCTATTATTCTTTATTATTAACGCCAAATTAATACGATTTAAATAAATACTGAGATGATTATTTTATTGAAAACAAAATTCTTTAAATCTTTTTCTCGTCCAATTTTCTAAAATAAAATTTGTACTGCCTGAAATCATCAAACACTGATTTTGAACAAACCAAAAAAATAGAAAAAGGTAATATTTGGCTTTTGTTTTCAAAAAATGGAATTTTATAGAAAAGTATAATTTTTTCAAATAAATAAATAAATCAATAAATAAAATAAATTACATATAAGTCCTTCACGTTTTCGACATTTACCCAAAATAAAAGTTCTAAAGCGAGGATCTGGAAGATTTCAAGCTTCTAAGAGATTTATGCATGTTTCAACGGATTTCAGGGATTGCCCAGTACTTTAAAAATTGCACGGGATTTTAAACTAAGTTTACGACTACTTACGAAACTAAGTTTACTATCTGTAGTTTTTAAAAGGATTTTATTTGAACGTCCCTACAGTGCGAAGGTAGCGAAATTCCTCGCGCCCGTCGCGAGTTTATTAGTAAGGAATATTAATAATACCCGTGTGGAAATTTCCAAATGTTTGCCTCATTACAAGTTTGGCCCCAACTTGTAGAATTATTTTATGGTTACAACAAGGTTAATATCTTAAATCTAGTTTGGACCAACTTTGATTCACATCTCTCGATTGCAGCGCCCTAAAATTGGCTGTACATCGGGTTTCAGTCGGGCTCCATCTTGAACCTCTTCTCAACACAAGTAGATGACAAGAAGTAGATTCCAAAATGAAAACGAAAGTAAGTACATTTATTTTCATGAAGTAAATTTATTTTCCTGACGCAATGAAGTCAAAAGTGAAATTAAAATATGAATATTTTATTTCTATAAAATAATAATTAAATTGCACATTGATAAGTCTACGTGATTTTAATTAAAAATGGTTTAATAAATCCTTTTTATTTACTAATCAATACATTATTTTACCTAATTATCTGATCTTTTAAATTTTAAAAATAAAAATAAATGAACCGATAAAATGCAGATTACTTAAAAATCAAATTTATAATTTCGGGAACATGTTTTAGATGAATTAATAAAAGTAAGGTTTATGGTTAATAATACCACTTTATTATAGATACAGACGCCGGTGATGAGTTCAGTTACTTGTAATAATTCTGATAAATAAACAATTTTTCCTTAATAAGTGTTTTTACTCATTTTTTATTTAAAAAAAAACAATTTTTCAATGTAATTTTGCTGAGACTAGAAAAATATATAAAGCCAAGTTGGGGCCAAGTCGGTCGATAAGTTAGGCTCTGGCTGGGTTAGGCGTTTCATTTGTGGTTTGGTCCTATATAAATCCTCAATTTGGGACCAAGTTTTTCATTTTTTGGGCCCAGCTAGCGCCATGCCAAAATGCCCACACGGGTGGAATGATTAGAAGGAAAATAAGGTGTTCGTCCTGAATAAATCGTTCTTCTACGAGAAATTGTTTCAATTTCAACAGTAAATTGTAAGCTTGAGTGTATAATATTAAATATATTCAAGAAAGTATCAAAAATTTGTATATGCGTACAAAGTGCAGAATTGAATCTTACAATATTTAATTTTTGCTCATCCTCAAAAAATTTAAACTTAATCAAAATCTCTACTTTTTTAATAATTTTAATTTATTATTAATGAATGCTCCTGATGCTTACAATAACGGTGAAGCTTATGGCAAAATATTTACATTCTCATGATTTTATCTCTTCAAAACTTAGTTATTTTTTGCGAGAAGTGATTTCCGATTTCTAAATTCAGTATAAATTGACGTACTTTCATTCGAACTTCTGGCGTTTGCCTTCGCGAAAGTTTGCAACGTTTACAAAAAATGAATTTAAAAAATGCTATGCGCGAGACCTACAACTTTGTTGTTTTA
The DNA here is from genome assembly GCA_035041075.1 of Acraspis erinacei. Lineage (NCBI taxonomy): Eukaryota > Metazoa > Arthropoda > Insecta > Hymenoptera > Cynipidae > Acraspis > Acraspis erinacei. The sequence continues at coordinate 41,833,281 of JAWWLR010000004.1, read as the reverse complement.
AATGGCTCTATTTAATGACAGAATATAACTGAACAAGTCTTATTCCTCAAGTAACATAGGAATACATCCCGATTCAACCCCTAAGAATAAAAAAAGTCATAAAAAAAATGACATAACTTCTAGACCTTAAATTTTACTGTTGATTATAGGATTATTTGTCGAACAAATTAAATTTAGAAGGAGCACACCCCATTTCAACCCCTAAGGATAAAAAAAAATCATTTAAAAAATTCAACTTCCAGACCCAAAGTGTTACTTTTGATAATACAATCATTCAGTGCCAACATAGTGCCGAAAATATATCAACCCCCATGAGTCTTCCGGAACGCACTCTAATTTAACCCCTAAGATAATAAAAACAACCTCGTTTTAAAACCTTAATATAATAAAGAATTGAAATTTTTTTAATGCCTGAAGTTCCAGACCTGAAATTTAATAGTGTAGAATGCTTATATTTAATGTCCAAAGATACCGATAAAGTTTCAGTCCCATAGCTTTCCGCAAAACCTTCGTTTTCAACCGCCAAGATATCAAAAGATTGAAAAAAAATCCAAAAAATGCTTTAACTTCCAGACCCAAGATTGTATGATTGATAATGGTTCCATTTAATGTCAAAAGATACATGAAAAATTTTCATTCCCCCACCTATTCCGGAACACCTTTGTTTTCAACTGGTAAGATAATAAAAAAATCCTAAAAAAATATTCCTGAAAATGATCTAACTTCCAGACCTAAAATTTTATGATTTATAACGGTGTCATTTAAAATCCAAACTGCCTAAAAAAGTTTAATTTCCCTATCTTTCCGAAACACCCTCGTTTTCAAACCACAAGATAATAAAAAATCGAAAAAAAATCCAGAAAATTTTCTAACATCCAAACATAAAACTTTATGGCTTAGATTGGTACAATGTGATTTTAAAAGATACTCAAAAAAGTTTCATCCTCCTGACTCTAACATTTTTCGTGATAACACTACGTGATGGGAAATTTTAATTTATACTCATTCAAATACAGCACGCAAAATATCATGAAATCACTCTTCTTCCCCATATCAAATTATAAGTCTTAACATTTTTACATTTTTTCAAGCCTTTTTCTCAAATCGTCTAAAAAAAATCTTTATTTATATTGATTTTGGGGTCAAAATTAATGTTGCCGTTTTTATTGTAATTGATTAATAACTTAATTGAGAAATTGATACTAATTTTTGAAACCATTCAATATAATATGTAATATTGAACTATTATATTTAAAAATTACAAACCAATATCTAGTGGAAAGGTCTCTGAATGTAATTTCTTCTAAATTAAAATATTACATTTTATATCTTGAACTGGGATCCCAATATTCCAAAAAATGAAAATTACCAAAATTTCAAATTCCTGTAAAAGTTTTAATCTTTATATTCCCGAGAATAGTAATTTGCCTAATTTATCAAATCGTAAAAAAAAATATAAGATTTAGTAGTTCACTTGAGAATAAATACACCATATGCAATAAGACATTATTCTAATAGAAAAGAATATATTTATTTTTTTTCATGGGAATTTGAATATTGGGAAATTTACCATTTTCCTGAATCTAAAACTTCATCAATTTACTACTTTTGGGAATTTACTCATTTTTGAATTTTAAAAATCCTGCAAAAAAAGATTTAATAGTACACTTGGGAATATATACCTCATAAAAAATTATTTGAACCTCAAAAAACACCCAAAAATAGCTAAAATAGCCCTTTTTGTTCATAGAAAATGAAACCCAACCAGATTTTTGTAGGTTCCTCGGCTCACTGGATTTGAGTATAATGCTGATCAATCCCTGTTCAGAGCCTTTCTGCTCCTAACCTCAAAACCGTCCAACTTAAACATTAAAACTTCCTCTAATTATCCAGAATAAACGATGTTCCAGTTGTAGGGGCAAAATAAGTCCAAAAAAGTTATATTGCGCTTTTTGGGTCGCTGAGTCTGTATCTGGGCCTTTTTTCTCTGAAAGGTCGAAACCTATCCTTAACCTCAAAATATACCCTCCCAAAACGACACTAGTAAGTTTATGACGTAGCTTAGTCCGAATTCGGGGTTAGTTTGTGTACTCCGAGTCAGGGTTTCATCCTAATCTCAAAACGAAATTTTGGAATAGCCCAAATAGCCCGTTTTTCTGAAAATGAATCTTGTCTACGTTTTTCATCCATATTTGGGTTCGAATAACTGGAAGATACCATTTCTGTACATTCTCAGGGCAACTCTCACGCCTGAGTATCCTACTACTACCATAGTATCGTATGCGTCAAAAAATCGAGGCCTTTGCTCCTTTTCGAACTAACGGATCGGCGAGGCTTGTGGATTAAGTTGACTTTTGAGGTTACGTTCAACTTTTTTTAGGTTAGCCATGATTTGTGAAACAAAGTGATACGAGGAAAGATAGGATCAATCGCAGTGATCTGAAAACAGTGAAATTTGGCCATTGGCCATGTTAGAATAACAAAACTGAATGCTTTGGCAATTTTGGGAGTTTAGATTTTGAGGTTAGGAATGGAGTTAGACCTTTCAGAGTAAACCACCTAGTGGACACAAAATTTGGCGACGTCTTTACGATGTCGTTATGACATCTTAAAGACAACTTTACGACATCCTATGTCCATGTCGTTAAGGTGTCTTTTACAATATCTTTAGGACATCGTCAAATCATACAAGTTTTTTGCGATATCCCAAAGACACCGTAAAGACATGGATATAGGATGTCTTAAAGCTGTCGTAAAGATGTATTAACGATGTCGTAAAGACGTCGACAAATTTGGTGCTCACTGGGCACGCCCTGGATCGACATTATATTTTTAGAACAAAAAGGGTTATTTTGGATTTTTTGTGTTTTTAAGGTTAGAAAGAAATCCTGACCAGATAGGGCCAAACGGCCACCGGATTCTGATTTATCGACCTCAACAAAATAAGACCGTCATGGTTTGGCCAAAAGTTCAGATAGGATTTTTGTGTGCCTGTGTAATAGTTTTTCAATAAAAAATGTTAAGGAACGCACTTTAAAAATTAGGTCCAACTATTTTAGTTTGTAATATATGCCTCTGTTATTAAAGGGGTTGGCGCTACTACTTTTATTCGCAGGATTGGTAGTAGTTATCCTTACCCAGTGGGCAACAAATTTGGCGACGTCTTTACGACATCGTTACGACATCTTAACGGCAACTTTACGACATCCTATGTCCATGTCGTTAAGGTGTTGTTACGCTATCGTAAAAACGTCGTATGATCTGGCGATATATTTACGATATCGTAAAGACACCATAATGACATGGACATAGGATGTCGTAAAGTTGTCGTAAAGTTGCCGTAACGATGTCGTAAAGACATCGCCAAATGTTGTGCCAACTGGGTACTTACCTTATTTGTTCTCGCCACAACTTTCGATGGTAGTAACTACTTTTAGGTAGATATTTTTACTACTTTAAATAGTAAACGTTACTACTTCAGTAAGTAAGTCTTACTATTAAATTAGTTATTTTACAAATAAATTAGTTGATCTTACTACATAACGTAGTAATACTTACTATCATACAACATTACTATTCAATCTTATATTATATGAATATATTAGCAGTGTAATGGTGTTCTTCCAAATCATGGCAGAATTGTCACCTTGATGTGTTCATAGAACATTTCTATATTATCTATATGATAATATTGAATATTATCAACATGAAACTTTTAACCTTTACTACTTTTATTTCTTGGGGAATAAATTGGTGGAAAATATAATTAATTTATTTCTTATAACTACAATTACTATCCTCACTAATATAACCTACATAAGTGGACTAACGGCGACTTGTTGCCGCAAAAGCTGGTTAGTTACTGTCACCATCGAAGTAGTTTTTGTAGCTAATACCATCTCTACTAATAAAGTAAATAACTTTTTGCTATTATTTTTGTAGGTATTTTAATATATTTATGTGGATTTAGGTCAATAGTAGGTAACATTTTTTGCAATTAAGAGGTTAATATTTCCTAGGAGTTCCGTATATAGAAAAAAATTACGTCTAAATAATAAAAAAATGGAAAAATACAGTAAAGGGCATTTAAAGTACTTAAACATTAGGATTTCTCTTTCCATTTAGATTCCAATTTTTGCGAGAAAATGCCACTATTTCCCTATTTTGGTAGAATTTTCCGCTGCGAAGCCTAGAATTATCTAACTTGCCTGAATGCTATGCAATAAACGTGCTGTACTACACAAAGCGAGTGCTGATCACCGAGATGAAT
>JAWWLR010000004.1:41776362-41789169 GCA_035041075.1 Acraspis erinacei | reverse complement strand
AACATCTGTTTACAATCAAATCTGTTCCAGTCCCACAAAACAGCAAGTAATTTACGAATGTCCTCTTGAAAGATTTTTCAAAGGCTGTTGGTAAAAACTTAATTAAAAAAAAAGACAAATATTTGCTTGACCAAACTACTTTTTTTAAATCAAATATTTTAGTCGATGGAGTATTTGTTTAATTAAAAATAAAATGTGTTGGGTCAATCAAATATTTTTTTTAATCAATCGAAATTTCTTCTTTTCAAGCAAATTTTCTTATATATCCAAGAAAACAGTTCTTTTAGTACAGGAATTTTTTTTAAGTTCATATCCCGTTATTAAGAAAAAAGGTAACCCTTGAGCGTGAAAGAAGTACCTTTTGTACCCAATTATTATCCTATAGGGACTGTGAGGCCTGTTATTATCTAATTTGACGTTGTCTAGTTTGACCCTTAAAAATGTGATTAGCTATCATTTGTCTGGAAAATTGTGTTTACTCATCAGCTTCCGATCTCAATAAGCACGAATATGATGGGTTAAGCTGCCCTTTGGTTCTGAACTCTCATATTAACCTATCAGCATAAACCTAATTATACAATTAATTTTCCTCATTACAGTGTGTACTGTTATCCACTGCTTATTATCTGAACTATTACACGATATAAATTATTACCTCCAGGGTATAACATGTTGCGCGAGGCAATTTACTATGATTACGCAGATTACCCATGATTACTTATTCCTGAATTTCTTGGGTATTTTATTTTCTTGGTTGTTTACCCTTGTCGTAGGCGCCACGAGCGGTGCCTGTTAACATCACCAGATCTCCTATAGGCTCGGTGAATATATTTTCCTAATTACGTTTTCTGAGTTGCATGACTTTGTATGGTTAGTCCTAATCCATCGCTATTGGAAAGGCAAGCGATTTTAAAATTCTTGCATGCTAGATATCTAATCTTAGGACCATTATGCTTTGCATTTTCGCGTCGTTATTTTAACTCATCTGCTGGAGACGATTTTCTGTTTCCACTTTGATGTTTCTGTCACCTTACGGTACCATAACTTTCGACAGGATGGTTGCATGATCCCATGGTTATGATTGTAGCATGATATAATTGTTGTTTTAGAATCAGATATGAACAATCAACAATTAAAAAAGTTTGAAATTTTTCATTTTTTATAAAAAAAACTATTTTATTTAATCAACTGTAAATATAAATTAATTAATGATATTTAAAATTGAACTGTAGTTCCAGTTAAAGATTGAAGAATAATTGGTGTTACAAGATTATTAGAGTTTTTATGTGAAATAATTTATTATTGAAACAGAATTTTAATACATATTTTAAATTGCAGTTGAAATAGTATTCATTGGTAAAATAGAAATAGGGCACATATTTCGTTCATCTGAACGTTTGGAACTTCCGATACATCGGAATTTTTGATTTTCAATGGCCGTGAAAAATGTTTTCAAACTTGGAAAAAACAGGAATTTTTCCTCAATTAAAACGGCCACTGTATAAATTAAAATGCAGATATACCAAATATTGATTTCAATTGAAGTTAACTCTTCAAAGCTTCGTGCAAAAAAAGAACACTTTCAGTTTTTGCCACTGAACAAATGAAATTTTTAATGAATTTTCCAAGGAACCAGAAACTTGGGAAGACTGTGAAAAGACCGAGAACGTGATTCAGTGACCGAGATTTTTCTCTCACATGTACTAATCGGCATATCCATATGCATATTCTTTCATATTTTTTAAATAATTTTCTAAAACAATTATAATTCTGAGCTAAAACGAAGAATTTCCGCGAAAAAATATAATTTTAATTTTAGGTAAAATTTAGAATAGCAAACGTTAAGAATTATAATTTTCACTTTAGGACAGGGAGAATTTTCTAAAAGAATTATAATTCTGAGTTGAGACATGGAATTTCCGTGAGGAATTATAATATAAACTTCAATTTGAAACTTCCCATTTTCAAATTTTGGAAAAAGGGAATTACTATATTTCTGAATTATATTAGAAAAATTTGAAAGTAAATATAATACTGAGTTTGGGCGGAGAATAAATAAATTAAATATAAAAAAATTCCACGGAAAGTATTATAATTTCAACTTTGGCACAGGAAATTCGTAAAGAATTATAATTTTCTCTTGGAACTGGTAATTTTTTATACAGACAAGGGAAATTTTTAAAAATAATTTTGATTCTATGTATCAAAAATGAATTTACAAAAACAATTCCTGTTACTTTTCAGAATCCTTCACATTTTGAAAATACCTTTCCCCAAATAAGAGTTTGTTTGAATGTGAAATTGTTCATTCCAACTAAAAATGGCTCGGAATTAAAAATTTTTCTCTTCTAAATGTCAGAAAAAAGTGGATTATAATATTTTTGAATTATAATACAAAATGTTCTAAAGAAATGGAATTTTAGCTAGGAACAGTGATTTTTTTAAATAAGTGTAATTGTGACTTGGAACAGGGAATTTTGATACAGAATTATAATTTAGACTTTAGAAAAGGGAATTTTCATGTATTATTATGATTTGACTTGGAATAGAGAATTTTCGACGTGTAACGGGAATTTGGTAAAATAACTAAAATGCAGGTTTAGAAGGAACAAAATATAAAAATCCCTTTTCAAATTTAGAATAATCATTTTTTCCAAATTTCCCTGTTATAAATCTGAAATCTTAAAAAAAATAAATGTTTACAAAACTCTTGAAATCTTTTAGAATCGTTTAAAATCATTTAACTCATTTAAACTTTTTTAAATTTACCGAAGGAAAATCGAGAAATGACCTGAAATTTATTTTTACATGTCAGATAAACACCCTGATTTATTTTCCCAGAACTTGCTTTTTTTAATTCCAATTGGTTGTATTTATAACTAAAATAATAACGTTTCTTGTGTTTGAAATTCAATATAATATTGATTTTAATGTTTATAAACAGATTATGCAAAACAGGCGAAATTTACGATAAGAATGTTTGAACAATGAAATGTAATAACAGGAAAACGAAAATAATTTTAAATTCCATCAACGCATGTCTGTAATTGTTATTCCACTCGTGGTTTGCATACAGATAGTGTAAACAATGAATGAGAGTTCACAAATCAATTGAGAAGGAAGTAAGCCTTTCGTAGATACGTAACATTTCAAGTGTGGTGCAAAGTCATCGAAATCGACATAAGATTCACAACTCCCTTGACACCCACGCATTATAAACTAATTGATTCGTGCTCAGAACTTCGACAAACCCCATTTAAGTCACCATGATTCAGAGTCAATTAACGCCTTAGCTTCGAGGATCCTCGAGTGACCTTTTCCATCTATTAAGTTGTCCACTTACACGCGATGAATATAAATTTTAATAGATTTTTTAAATCCTATCTTCTTACGTAAATAGGCGTAAATTAAGTTTAATTTTGTATAATTTTAACTAATAACGTAATAACATGTACTATTAAGAACTCTGAATTATTTCCAAAATTATTATATTGAGGACAAACAACGTTTTAGAAAAGGCTTTCAAATCTGTTATTTCAGGAGTGTTTATTAGGTCGATATTAAATTCATTTCTCTGTCAATAGCAGTTCAACAGGAACTATATAGTTTATGATAAAATTATTAAATTATTAAAACAATAAGTGTATAAATAACAAATAGTTTGTCACTATCTAATCATCATTGCCAAAGAAATGTTATTAATATCAACTTAAAGCATGCTTATGATACCGAATTTTACGTTATCAATTACACACTAATTTATAAGTACACTACACTGTTTAACAGGGCGGAAATATAGCCGGGAAGTGACCAGGAATTTCATTTAAAAACCCGGGAATCTATCTCTGATAATAGTACAATTCAAGTTTTCATCATTTAAATAATTTTCGTTAATTTAGAAAAGTTATTTCTACTTTATTTACAGTTGCAGGGAATATATGTAAAAATAATTGTCGTTTATATTTTAGTACAGGAAGTGTCGGTAAAAAATATAATTTCAGTTGGAACAGAAAATTTTTGACATTGAACGGGCATTTTTAAAAATAATTAAAACTAGAATTTAGAAGAAAGGAATTTAAAAAATATCTGTAACAAGTAAAAATTTGTCACAATTTAAGAGTTCCTTCTTTCAAATTTCGGAAAAAGAAAGCACTTCAAGTAGGTTTTTTTATATTGTAATTTTTTTTACATTTTTTATTGGAAATTTACCTTTTTCCGAAAAATTAAACTGTTTGTGGTTAAAGACCAAACTCTTTTGTTAAAAACTAATTTTTTTTAAAGATTCATAATTTTAATTGACAATTCATCTGTTTTTAAAAATGTAATTACTTTCTTTGAAATCAATTTATCAACTAAAAATCTAACTATTTCAGTTAAAAATTGAATTATTTGTCTAGTAATATTATTTGTGTTTGTTAAAAATTAGATTTCTTGCGGAAGATTCTACTATTCTATTTTTGGTTAAAATTTTATCTTTTTTGGGTGAAAATTCAATTACTTATTTAAAAATTAAACTATTTTTTTGTAGAAATATAATATTATGGTTTTGGAAATTCATCTTTTTGGTAAGTATAAAATTCAGCTATTCCAGTTAAAGATTCATCATTTTATTTTAAAATTTATCGGTTTGGTTGAAATCTACTTTTTTCAACTTAAAATCTAACAGTTTCACTTATACTGGAAAATTGACCCTTTCTGGCTCAAAATTTAACAATTTGAATGTAAATTTGTCTTTTTTAATTGAAAATTGGTTTATTTCATTGAAAATTCACGTATTATGATTTTTTCAAACTTCTTTTTTGTAGAAAATCAAATTTTTTCGAAAGAAAATGATTTTTTTCTTTAAAATTTAATCTCATTGTTTGAAAAATCCTATTTTTGGTAGAAAATCGATCTATCCTGCTTTTCAATATTCATCATTCTAGTTAAAAATTCACCTTTAGGTTAAAAATAAATGTACTTGGTTGAACAATAAACTGTTTTAGTGAAAATTATTATTTTTAATTCAAGATTCATCATTTTATTTTAAATTTCATTTCTTTGGTTGAAAAATGAGTTATCTGATTGAGAATTGGTTTTTTTTGGATGAAAAGGAATTTTTTTACCGAAACTTTTGCTTCTTTTTTGGTTGTACATAATTTTTTGCTTAAACTAAAATACTATAATAACTATAATAACTACTATAGTAATATTATATAATAAAATAATATGATATTTATAAATATTTTTAACAAAGTAGCTGAAATTTTAGTCAAATATTTGATTTTTTAATCAAACAATTCATTTTCAATACTAAAGTAAAATTGTCAAGAAAATACAAGAATTTTGAACAAAGCAGTTGCAATTTTCAAAACATAAAAAGAAATAATTTACTATTAAAGAGACGAATTTTTAAATAAAATTATGAATCTCCAATGTGTTTAGTTTTCAATTAAAACAGTTGAATTCATTTTAAAAAGATGAGTTTTAATACAAAAAAGTTGAATCTTCAACCATAAGAGATTAGTTTTAAACCAAGCAGTTGCATTTTTAACCATACAAAATTAAATGGTTTCTTTTTTCTTTGAAAAACATTGTTTTCTTCTCTTGTAGTGTTTACAAATTAAAGTATTACAGTTTTAAATATTCAGCATTTTAGTTGAAAATTCACCTTTTGGTTAGAAATTAATTTACTTGAATAAACGTCAATCTCTTTTGTATAAATTAATTTTTAAATTAAACATTCATCATTTTAATTTAAAATTCATTTCTTTGGTTGAAAAATAAATTATTTAATAGCAAATTTATTTTTTCTTTGAAGGAAAATAAATTTGTTTTCCGAAAATTTGTTTCTTTTTTGGTTGAAAATCGTTTTTTATATTTTTTATTTGAAAATTCGTCTTTTTGGTTGAACATTGATTTTCTTAACTTAAAACTTAATTTTCTAACTGATAATTTAGCTTTTTTAGTATAAATTTTTTTTTCATTCAAAGTTTAACTGATGCAGTCGAAGATTCATTGTTTTAGTTAAACACTCAGTTTTGGTTTAAAATTCAACTATTCCAGTTGAGGATTCATAATTTTATTTAAAAATCCATCAGTTGAGACGAAAACTAATTTATTTGATTAATAACGTACATATTCCATTTTCTGTTGAAAATTGATTTTTTTCTAGTTCAAAATTCAACTATTTGGTTAAAAATTGGTCCCCTTTGGTTAAAAATTAAACTATTTCATTAAAATGTATGTATTTTATTGAAATAATTTTTTTTTAAGAATAATCTTATTGTTAAAAACATGCATCTTTTTGGGTAAAAATTCATGTATTCCAGTTCAATATTCATCATTTTAGTTAAAAATCCATCTTTTTGGTTTAAAATTCAACTATTCCATTTGATACTACATTTATTTCGAAATGTTTTGTTCTGTTATGTTAAAGGGTGTTTGGAATGCACGTCATGATATAAAATAAACTTTTTTGTATTTTGCGACAAATATGAATGTTACGTTTAGGTGATCGAAAAAATTGAAAAATTTGACCGTGGAAAACCGGGAAATGGCCGGCAATTTTAAATCATCCACCGAATCGCCACCCTGTTTAAACATCGCCGGTTTTCCTTCAAATATAATCAAATTTTAGTTTCAATAGAATTCGTATATTTTATTTTGAATGAATATATCAAACAAATGGCTTTATTCGCGAAGTTTTATGTTTTGAATCAGGGATGATGTGAATTGCATTGTATCACGATATATTAATCTGTCTAATTTTCATGCAATGATTTGGGAGGCTTGTCCATTTTGGATAGGCGAGGGAGTCGCTTGAGGAATGGTCAATTCAATTTACACGTCTTGTCAAACGAACCTGATCCTGGAAAGCCGGTGGTAACCAATTTCCAGAGTGAAATGTGCATTTACTATTCAACGAGAAACGTAGGCGTCGCATCCTGCCAAGAATGAATAATTAACGAAAATACACGTCCGATCTAAGCCACAAGGGAAAATGTTCAAACATGTATGCATATAACCAGCCCCAAGGGGCATGAAACTTTCAAACAAAATCACTCCAAGTCTTGTTCTCCACCTTCACCTTTCTCGAAAAACGTCTATTTTGCATTTATAACAAAATTCAAAATGTGCAAATTAAAACGATCATGCGATTTAACGTTTTATAGAATTTAAAATTATCTCGATTATCACTATATTGATTTAAGTCCACTTGAAAGTCTTTGGAACTCATATTTTTAATTTTTAATGTTTAATTTTGCACCAAAATTTATTTGAAATTGTGATTACTTCAAATTTAGTTCGATTTAATCAGTGAAATAGTGCAAATTATCTCTTATTATTAAGTTGTTCATTTTTTTATTTGCAAGACATTGAACATTGTATTTGCAATTCTGTAGTTTCCAATTTTTCTGTTAGAAACAATGATTTTAAACATTTATTCTGTTAACATTCTTTATTTTTAATTCTGAACTTGACACTTAACACTAACGATTATGAGATATTTTTCAAATAATGTTAACAGGGAAATAATCTAACTGAAAAATTAAATATTTTACAGTTAAATGTTTAATTAAAATATCAGTGAAGAAGGATGTACGTATCAACAATTTACTTTATTTCACTCTATAATTTAATAAGGTATCCGTAGCTCAGAGAAACTTGGACATCAGAAAAAATATAGGGATTTAGAAACAAATTTTGCGAAAGTTAAGGAATTTTTATAAAAGGCACTTTAAATAACTCTCAAGATTAATAAATTTTCAACGTTTGAGTTGAAATTGTTGTATTAAGTATTACTGTTTTGTTCAAAATTTGTCATTTCGGTTTAAACAATTCATCTATTTTAGCAGAAATTTCACAAATTTTTTGTTAAGACTTGAAATATTTTGTTCTAAATTCGTCTTTTTGTTTTGAATTGAACTATTTTGTATTTAAAATTGAAATTACATTTTAGCTGAAAATTCTTCTCTTTTGTTGCGAATTTGATTTTTATTTTAATTGAAAATTAATTATTTTAACTGAAAATTTGATGATGGAAAATTTAATTCTTTTTTTTAAAATTCATATTTTTAGAAAAGTCACCTTTTTTGGTTGAAAATTGATCTTCCCTGATTAAAAGTTAATTCTTTTTAATTGAAAAGTCTACTCTTGCATTTGAAACTTAATTCTTTTTATTTATAAAAGTCCACTATAAAATTTTGGTTTCAGAATTAATCTCTTTTGGTTAATAAATATACTATTTGGGGGGGGGGGGGGATTTCATCCGTTTATTGAAAATTCAACTGTTTTGTTGAACATTCGTTTTTTTTTTTTTGTTAAAAATTTATCTTTTATGGTTGAGAATTAATTATTTTTAATTAAAAAGTATTAAATTTATTGTCCGGAATTCATTCTTTTGGTAAAAAAATTCTACTTTTTGGTGGAAATTTTAATTATTTTGTTGACAATTTAAATATTTTGTTTTAAACGCAGCCATTCTGTTGAAAATCAAATTATTATTTTAAAACGTAATCTCTTTTGTTTAAAGTTAATTCTTTTTATTTGAAAATTCTGTTATTAAATTTTTTGTTCAGAATTCATCCCTCTTGGTTACAAAATGTAATATTTGATGAAAAATTTAATTCATTTATCGGAAATTTAACTGTTTTGTTGAACATTCGTTTTTTATAAAGATTTTGATATCTTAAAATGCAACTCTAAAATTGACTGTAAGTTTCATTAATTTTTTTAAGACTGAAGGCTTTTAAAGCAAAGAATTTTATTAATCAAGATTTTCTTCCACTTTGATACTGGGTGTCAGGATGTAATTTTTTTAACCTGTAAACATATGATAACAAAATAAAGAATAAATGGTCTGTTTGAATATCAAACAACAGATTAAACATGGCAGAAACTGATCTAATTATAAATAAATCCTAAAATAAACTCATGGAAAATATTTATGTAAGTAATTAAAACTTTACCCTGTTTTATGGTAAAAGTTTCAATTACTTTTAAACATATTTTCCAACAGTTTTTATACATATATTTTTTAATTATTATTGATTTCGAATGAAGCTATAACATATTTTGTATTAATAACAATGTTAATAAAATTTTGATAGAATGAGAGTTTGAAACTGTATTTTGTAATGAATAGTAACTAGAATTGAGGAATCACATCAGAATGATGTTTCTTGAAAACAGTTCCTATTAATATTTCATTTTCGAAATTATATGACAAAATTCAAGATTGGTTCGACTGCATACTGGGTCCCAGTCATTTATTTAAATTAAGCCCTTGATGCACTTTGATTCTCCTATTCAATCAGTGTATTTTCAGCTGGCTGGTATACATAGCTATTCATTATGAATTCAATAGGGCCGATAATAGCTATACGACTAAGTCTGTATATCTCTTGCATAGGTATACATATATACACATATACCTACACCGCGATTCCGCATTTGCTCGTAATAATACGCAGGCGACGACGTGAATTTCATATTGCGTCCTACGTGATATACTCATGTTGAAATTGAATGTGATTAAACCTATTTTCGAAAATTCAAATACATAAGAGAGGTGGGATTTATTTTCTGAAAATTTCAAATCAAATATGTATGACTAAACCGGACATTTTTTTATATTGGCTTATATAGAAGCTTTATATACTATTTCTATAGAGTTATACGCTTTTCTAAAATCAAAAATAATTAAATGATCAAACTTAAACTTCTATATTTTAAGCATTTTAACTTTTAAATTAGGGTCGATATGGAGAGAAATAAATCCTTGTTTATAAAGTTAATGTAAGTACTACATTCAATTTTATGTGTAACGCTTAAAATTTCGATAAGTCAAATCAAAATTTACTGCATTTTCAACAAAATAGTTGAATTTCCAACCTAGAAATATTTTCTACCAAAAGAAATGAATTTTTAATCGCAAAGAAGGGTTTTTTAGCAACAAAATTAATTTTGAACCAAAAAGTTTCCTTAACATCCAAATAGTTAAACTTTCGAGAAGAAAGAATAATTTTCCACAAAAAAGTTTAACGTTTAACCAAACAGGTAAATACTCAAGCGAAAAAGACGAATTTTCTCGAAAACAGTTGCATTCTCAACGAAAAAGTTTGTTTCCAACCTAGATAGATGACTTCGCTACCCTAAAAGATGCATTTTAAACCCAATAGTCGAATTTTTAAACAAAAGATTATAATTTCCGCTAAAAAAAGTTGAATTTGCAAGCCTAGAAGATGAATTTTCAACCAAGAAAGATTGCTTTTTTATTATAAAAGATGGATTTTCTACTAGAAGACGAATTATCAACCTCGCATTCAACCAGTTAAATTTAACGAAACGCAAACAATTTCTAACAAAATAGTTGAATTCTTAAATAAATTGTTCAGTTTTAACCACTTACATTTATTTTCTGCAAAAAAATTTCAAATAAGGAAGATTAATTTTCTAGCATAAAAAATGAATTTACAATCCAAAAGACCAATTTTCAAAAAAGAGGGTAAATTTACGATAAAAGCGATTACTTCAACAAATAGGCTAATATTTTAAAATAAATAGCTGAATTGTTAACCTACAAAAATTAGAATTAGAATAATAAACATTTTTAAAGAAGTAGTTTCATTTTTAACTAAAAAATATACATTTTTAAACAAAAATGAAAATGTTAATTTTTAGGTTTCAAAAAATGATTTTTATCTCAAACAACTTTAACCAGTTACATTTGACTAAAAAAACATGATTTTAAATTTTCTAGAAGACACTTGAATTTTCAACCCAAAAAGTTACGTTTTCGTCAAAAACTTTTATTTGTGTACATTTTCAACCAAGCAAGATTACTTTTCTATCGTAAAAGATGCATTTTTATTCCCGAAGGAAGAAATGTTTACAAAACAGTTGCATTTTGATCCGAAAAATTATTTTAACTATACAATTTAATTTTTACTAAATAGTGGAATTTTTAACCTAAAAAGATGAATTCTCAACCAAAAAGATTAAGTTTGTACCAAAAGACAAAGTTTCAATAAAATACATGAATTTTTAAGCAATTTTTTAATTTTCTACAAAAAAAGATATTTTTATAACCAAGAAAAGAAGTCACACGTTTATCTTAAGAAAACTAAATTTAAAAAAAATTAATATTCAATCGGTTGAATTCAACTAAAAAACGAATTTTGAACCAGTATATTGCACTGAAAAAGATGAAATTGCAACGCAAAAATATCAATTTTTTACCAAGAAAATCATAGAGTTTATTTAAATTGTATTTCGAATTTAAAAAAAAAAGTAATCCTTAACGAAATTGTTGAACTTTCAAATAAACAAAATTTTGAACTAAAAATGCAATAGTTAAATTTGTATTCGAAAAAATAAATGATTAATTAAAATGAACACATTTTTGTTGGTTAAAAATTATGTTGATAATTCTTCTTTTCAAAGTTAGTAGTTAAGTTTTTTCTCAAATAATCGAATTTTTGACTTGAAAGCTTCACTTTTTTTCTTAATATTTCGTCTTTGTGGGTAGAAATTTCATTTTAATTGTTGAAAATTGTTCTAGTTGGTTCAGGATTAAACTATTTTTATTAAATTATTTTTTTTATTTGAACCCCACTGGTTAATAATCAATTTGTTTGAAAATTAATGTTTGTAGTTTCAAGATTATAGATTCATATCTCTTGGCTACAAATAAAATTTTTGGTTGAAAATTATATTTTTCGGAATGAAAATTTTACAGTCTTCAAGAAAATTGTATTTGTGACTTGCATATTCAACTTTTTGGTTGAAAATTCAACTTATAAATTTTTTTTCTATAATATTGTACCTTAATTATATTGATATAGAATTAAATTTTATTGTTTGTCACAGAGGTAAAAATAAAATTAATTCTAGTGTCGCGCAATATGTGGATGCTTCCAAAATTACACTTATCCCCCCCCCCCCCTCCAAATGAAGTGTTTTAAAAAACAGCTCTAAGAATTTTTTCAGTTTTGTCTCTAAATGATCGTGAAGTGTCACCGTGATTAGAGCAGAACCCCGATTTGCTAACCTCCGGTTTTTTAATTCTTAGAATTGCTGGCTTACGCACTTTTTTAGGTGGCATGACGAGAGGCGGTTGCAACTTTCGTCTCTAAAAGGCCGCAGTTCGCGAGTACTCTATCGACTATATTGCGCAATATTACGCAATCCAATTGGAAACGGTTCAGGTGGCCTTGACTGCTTACGTTTCGATTCCCTTGATTTAGGAACAAGGCTATTTGTCAGAAACTCCTGGCACTGTTACTAAATCGGCGTTTCTGGCTTAAAACAAAAAAAACTCGCGAAACTTCTTGAATGATAAAGTTCTGTCTCCTCTAAATTTTCATTTCTCATTGTGCTTGAGTAGGTACATATAAAAATTGTTGCAAAGTCCATGAAGGATATAAATTTGTCAAATTCGTTATAAATTTCCTGTTCGTGAATGTTCATGGAGGAAGCTAATGAATATATTGTAGGACCGCAACGAAGGATATATTCTAAGTTGTAAAAACTTTATACAATACGCTGCTTTTGCGCCGCACCGGGCAAACAAACCTACTGAGTGCAAAACTTTCTGGCACACGGAACAATTCTCGCACCTCCACGTACGTTGGGACTCGAAACTTTCGTGGTGACTTTGTACGTTTTATCGTTCATATAAACTTCAAGTTTTCAACCTTCTTGTTATTTATTTACAATTTTTTTTAATTTTAACAAGAATGAGATTTTTGACAAAAAATTTTTATTTTCTACCAATCGAAGTTTAATTTTCAGCTCATGTGTTATTGTTGCTACATATTGTAA
>JAWWLR010000004.1:41744662-41762751 GCA_035041075.1 Acraspis erinacei | reverse complement strand
TTATTGTTATAGTGAAAAAAAATTATTCGTGAACTAACTGTTTTTTTTTAATAAATAGTGAAAGAAGTATGGCCTATAATTTGCGAAGCCGCAGCGTCAGAGATCAGCTGCAAGAAGACGACGTCGATGAAGAAGCGCTTACATATGTATTGAATGTGCAGGAGAAGAATAATAAAACTTATCACTTATGATTACAATGTTTTGTATAACTACACCACTTTTTTTCATAAAAATATGTAAAAATAATATTTAAAAAATTCATTAATAAAACTGTCAGAATAGGCAAATTCGATGTATCATTTTAGACCACGTTTTCCCCCAGTTTTTTCGTAAAATAAATACCTTTTTTTAAAGTTCGGCTTATACACTTGAATTTTTTTGAAGATTACTATTTTATATATACAAATCCCAATTTTTAACCAAAAATCTTCAAACTTCAAAAAGTTAAACCGTTTTTTGTAAAAACCGTGAATTTTTCGATTCCTTCGTAAATTTTATTGCTTTTCGAAGTGTTAAAAATTATATTTAACTTAATATACCGATTGATTCTTTAGAAGAGATGTTAAATAATACCCAAAAAGATGTTAAAACAAAAATATTAAAAATGTAACTTTTTGCAAAAGTTGGAAAATGCTGGGGTCCAAAAGACCTCAAGTGTCAGCTACGTTATTTTTTAGTGGTGTTTCATTTAAGGGTTAAATGTGAAATTTTCGATATTTGGACTTTTTAGCTACTCAGAATTTTTATTTTATATATTTATAGTTATTTTTTTTCTTGTTCCAAGCACAGACTGTTCGATATTGATAAACTGTTTTTTGCAAGCTTTTTAAATATGTCTACAAAAATTTACCTAATAAATAATAATATAAATTCTAATTTTGAGCACATTCTAGGTTATTAGGGATATTAACAGAATTACTTACACTATTATTTTATAAATTTATTTGTAGTCCTTAATGCAAATTTAAATTAGAACATAATTGTTTGAGAAGTTATGTAATATACGCCTTTAATATTATAGTTCTAGGGTTGTTAAACTCTGAAACTATGAAGCTTTAGTACAACTTTTGTAGTCGGATCAGCTTTCAAACTACTCCAACTTATTCAACAAACTATTTGTTCAGTTTCCTAAACTTGCGGATATATTCATATTTAAACAAGTTCACACAGAATTGATAGACCACAGATACTTTTTCATAAAATTATAAAGAAGATGGATTTATCATCCCTTTTTATTCCTTTTAAATATAAAAATTATAATAAAATGGATTTTTTCTCTGCTTCTATTAAAAATAATCATGTTTCAAGGTTTTCATGCCACGCTCTAAGGATTTTCACATATTTGTATTTGTCCAACTCTAATTTATCTCGTTCTGAAACGATGAAAAAACTCGTATAAAAATCTCAAAAAATTGCAATAGAGAGGCAATTTTAAATCCTGACCTAGTTTTAGACAGAAAATTATTTTATTAATACAGCGTTCACTTTTGCTGGATTATTATTTTCTCACCGAGAAAAATGAAGCAATTCTCCAATAATGGTGATACCAGAAGCGATACAATTTTAACGAGGACAGTAGATTCGAAATTCGAATGAGGATTATAAATTTCAAAGAGGAATCTCATTCGCTAGATAAATTTTACTTTTTCCTAGGTGGAAAAGTCGTTTCCGAAAATTACGATCGACCTGTTAGAAACTAGAAGGCAGAGAAAATAAGTAATGAGGTTATTCGTTTTCACAAGACTCACCTGGGACTAAAGAAAAATAGCTATTGAAAAACATTCAGGTCAAGATTAGCTTTTATGTTCTTCTTTTTATAGTTAATATTTACACGCAGAAAAACGATCTCTATAATTTACAACATGATCGGTACCAACATGGACTCATTTTTACATATCTTGTACAATACAAACATTAATTTCAACGCTTAGAGTTTGCAATTTTTATTTATCTTTTTCAAATTGCCTTAATTTCGTACAATTTATAATTGAAACTTTTCGCTTTTAAACATATAATTTTGAAGTTTATGAAGTATAATCGGTTTTAATCATTTTTCTATTTTAGCATGGGTAGATTTCAGTTTTTTCAGTTCAGAGAGCAAAATTTGTTTTAATTTGATTTCATTTGAGTGCACTTGATTAAAGAGATCGAACCGTCAAAACACTTTGGACACTTTTTGACATTTTTTCCGATGAAACTATTTGGCTACTATTTCGAGAGAAAAAATTATACCAATTCCACTATTATCTCGAATTTTTAGTTTATGAACATGTTTTTCCAATTTGCCTAAAATATAATATCCGCCACAGCAAAAGTCGCAAAATACATCAAGGGATTTAAAAGATTTCAACCATGTCAACAAATTTTCAAGAGAATTAAAAAAATTTTAAGCTAATTCATGGGATTTCAAAGTATTTTAAGGCTGTCTGTCTTTTATTTTAATATATAGAGGTTTTGTAAGACCTACGTAATTTCAGATGATCTCCAGGGCTTTACAGATTTTTTAAATTTGAATTGATTTAAAGAATCTGAAATATTTTTGTATATTTGATAAGATCCGAAGAAATTCTAAAAACTTTATAAGATTTAAAAAAGTGTCAAAAATATCAAACGACTTCAAATATTTTAAAGAATTTTAAGGAATTTCTGGAGAACTTTATAGAGAAAATTAAATTGAATGAAATTTTAAGGGACATTTAAGGCTTACATGGAAATTAATAGAATCTCAGAGTCAAAGGATTTTAAAATAGTTATATAGTTTATTTTAAATAATTCCGAGGAATAACAAATTAATTCGTAAAATTTCAGATGAGGTAAAAGATTGAGAATGTTTCAAGAAATTTAGAATATTTTAGGAATTCATAGGATTTTAAAAGGAATTAAAAGATTTCTTAAAATGTTAAGGAATTTCTACACATATCAAGAGATTTAAAAAAATTAAAGTTGTAGAGATTTCAGAGGGCTGCAACATAAATTAAGCGTTTTATCTATATCATTGATCTATTTTTATATTTCTTTTTGATCTAAACAATTATTTTTTAAGAAAACGTTATTTTGTAGGATTTTAGAAAAATGAAAAGTTCTTACAAAGTTATCTTAAAATATCAATGTTATTTAAAAAATTGCAATGTATTCCAATGTCCTTATAAAAAATGCAGGGAATAAATCGAATGAAACTAAATTTCAAGGGATTTTTACGGATTTTTGGGATTTCAAGGGATTTCACTAGATTTAAGGGATTAATAGGGTTTCAGGAAAAAATTATGCGATTCTAGGGTCTTCTACGGATTTTATTTCAAGGGAGCTCTACGAGCTTTGAAGAATTTCAAGGGATTTAAAAAGATTGACTGGTTCTCCTGAAATCCTAGAGGTTCTTGACACATTGCAGGGGTTCTTAAAGGATTTCAGCGCTTTTCAAAGCTTTGATACCATTTTATGGGAGGTTTACATTGTATATCTTATTTGAAAATATTTAATTTATTTTGAAAAATTTACTCTAATACTATTGAAAGTATATTGATTTCAGGTGATTTCAATTGGTTTTAAGGTGATCGAAATTACTTTTTTCATACTGATAAACAATCAATTTACATTTCATCACTGATAACTTTAAATCGTGATAACTCATTCAAAAAAGGAACGAGAAACTTTTCGAAAAAACGTTTTTCAATTCAAAATAGAAAACTTGAAAAATCTGTATGGGTTTCCGAGAAATTACTAAAAAATTTCAAGCGTATCTGCGGTGATCGCCAAGAATTTCTCAGATTTGCTAGCTTAACTTGAACTCGTGGTTTGACTTGGGAAACTTGTGAAAAGAAACTGAAATTCACAGGATGTAATCTCTGAAATAATATCATTAATTCAATCCGATGAAACCTAAAATATCTTTGTGGATTCCCGAGATATGACTAAAAATGTCCAAGTGTTTTTGCATCAAGTTTCTGTCGGCACTAATCGCCGTCGTCCGCGAGAGCGGTGAAGACCGCAGAAACGCTTGGAGATTTTTAGTCGTATCTCGGAAACCCAAAAAGATTTTTCAGGTTTTATTGGCTTAAATTGAAGTCACGACTTTAAAGAACATTTCAAAGCTCATTCCAGACGTTAGTGTAACTTAAGTCACTTTAGAATAGTAAAAAAGTACAAAATATTATTCACAAATCTGTCTGTTTGACAATCTTAAAATAAAGTAAAGAGTTGTCGGCTCATTTAAGACTCAACTGTAGTGGAAGGTATAAAATCGCCAACCATTCCCGAAAAGAGGTGGACGTGGTCACGCTCCACGCGAGGCATTATGAAAGTTCGTCGAGCGAAGTTCCTCTTTTTATTTTCGTCTATGGGTTGGTCGAGCAGCAGTGCAGGGACCTTCCAACAGCAAACGTTAAAAGGTGTCGACGTTGAGGGCTATTGCTAATGGAACGGTAAAGTCGACTTTCTTCAATTCCTCTTCTTTCCCCCCTTTTACGCTTCTTTTTCTACCTTTTCATCCGCGTGTTCAATTCGCTGAACGAACTTTTCCAACCTCTTCTTTCGCGTCACGTGCTCTCGTTAACAGACAGCCTTATCATAGCACAATTCTCTACAAAGGAAAAGAATCGCGATCTGCAAAAAACCGGCTTTTTATTTCACCCTTCTTAGACCTCGCGTACCATGAACTTCACTTCACGCCTTGCGCTCGTCGAACAAAGTCGGAGAGCTATTAAGTTTTAGTTTCACTAGTTGAAAAAAGTATTGCAATTTTAAGTACCGTAAACTGGGACTAAGTGGTGTATATGCAGGGAAAACGTTGTGTATTTAATTCTGTATTCAAAACGAAATTCTGCCTCTTATAGGTTTTGCAAATTAAGTTTGATCATTTTTAGTTACAAGCCTTTATATTTTGTACCTAGAAGAAGCAAGTAGGGAATTCAGAACAGCAAAATCAAGGGTGGCCTCCTTCTTCCAGGTGCGCCGCTTAGCCCTAGTTTTTCATGTAATTCGATCAAAATGTTCCAGTAGTTCTAGATGTTATTTATCTCTCTTTTGACCATTTCTGCCTTAATTATATGAAGCTATTACGAATAAAATGTTCACCAGTTTCTGAATATAACAGGTTTAGATGAAATGGTATTTAAAGATTTAACAAGACTCAAACCTAAATCACTTAAATCAGTTAAAAATGAATAAAATATTTATTTTACATCCTTATTAATTTGAAGCTCATAATTTAAATTTTGAGATCTAATATCTCGGAAGTTAAAACTGCACACTTGAAATTTACAAGAAATTTAAAAAAAGTTTTTTTTGTAGTTACCAGAACATTTTCTTAATAGTTATATTTGGATGCATCGTATGTTTCTCAAAACATTTATTAACTTTCTTCATTATTTAAATTTTAATACAAATTTTCTGTTTGTTTCAGGTGAGCTTCACTTTGGCCATATATACATATAATTGCATTCAGTAAGATGGTATGATTCAGTAATTTATTAATTATATTACCGTATAAGAATATTCACTTGTTCTAAGTTTTTAAACTTAAAAATTAATGAAGTCGTTTAAATTAATTAAAATTATTTCCAAGTTAAGATAAAAGTATCTATTTTAAAACTTTTTAATTCAAGTTTAGTTTTTTTAATCTCAAATGGTTTCAAATTAACATTTTTTTAACTTCAATACAAAAATAATAATGAATTTGCAATATTCAGAATGTTACATTTTTTTATTTCAACATTAAAGTCATTCTATTCCATACTTTGTAATTTTGAAACTGCGATTAAATTAGAAAATTACTCAATACTCACCAGTTTAATAATAATGTAGTTGCAATTTACGTCTTAAATAATTAGACGCAGAATTAATTTAATTTCTACAAACCTTAACGATTCCAATAAATAATCGTTTGTTTAAAGGATGTGTCGAAATACGGTGCGCAAAGGCCAAATAATTCCGGGTTGCCTAGACACTTCGGTAATTAAAATGATTTTGAAACTTTTTAATTCAAGTTTATCTTATTTAAATTTAACGAACATAAACTTTAAATTTTGAACTTCTATACCGAATATTTTTAGCTTTAAAAATTTTTAGAGTTCTTTTAATTTCACTCACCTCTTTGACCGTTAAATTTTTAACTTTACCATTAAATGTATCATTACATTTTAATTTCAAAACTGCTGAAATATTCTATTGTTTCATTTTAAATCTTTGATATTTTTATCATTCAAATGAAAAACTCGTTTAAAATGATTGCGTTTAAAAAATCGCGATTTCTACTAGTTTACAAATTATATAATTGTAATTAACATTCTAAGTAATTCAAAAATTGTAATTTGCAACATTTAAATTACTATTTTTACGTTTTGGATCGAAAAGATCAAAAATTCCAACTTAGTAAAAGTTCGAGATAGATTTATTTTCATTTCAAAAAACCTTAGCGATTCCAATTTAAGAATCGTTTTTCTAGCCTCTAATTAAAGAAATTTTTTTAACTTCGAATTTCATGAATTGTAGTTAGTGATTGAAATACGTACTTGATAATATAAACTATAAACCTAATAAAACAAGAAACACCAACACATTATTTTTATTAATTTGACCTTTTTATAAAAAAGACCCTACATTTTATAAAAAATGTTTCTTTATTTTGACGCGAGAATCAAATTAGAATTCCTTGCGAATTCTGGTGAAAAGAGATAAGTCGAAACACGGTATAATTGAATTAAATGATATCAAAGATCGGTAAACAGATTCACCCTTGAGTTTCAGTGCTGCTTTAAAGTTTAATTCTCCTCCGTGGAGTATGCGAATTTAACCAAGCTGTTTTAAATCTCAAGTGCGACCGCAGTAGTAAACGCTTTTATGGTCAGACAGTAGAACATACATGTACAGAATACAGTTAATTTAGCCGGAGGTGCGGGTATAACTCAGGTTGCATCAAACTTACATTTCTCGCTCTTTTGATGCACTCCTACGGGCACCTTTGACTCCCCTTTGGGCTTATGTAACCTCCTTCTATACTCGACTGACACGAGTGCCTGTAGTCTGCACCCACGTCCTCTTCACCGATTACTGTGCGACGAACCAAAAAATTACTTCCTCTTATCTTCCTTTAACATGACACGCCAGAATTTTAAATTTATTCTTTATTTATTTAATACTAGGGTGCACAGTCTTTCCTCTATTCCCCTGCGTTTTTTCCTCTTTTTAAGTCCCCCTTTTTCCCCTGTTCTCGAAACATTTTCCATTTTCTTTTTAAACATGCGATATTTAAAAATACAGTTATTCTTTTTAAACCTACACAATTATGCTATTAAAAACTAGAATATTTTCCCGCAAGTATTGAAGCTTTTTTCCACTTAGAAAATTATCTATTATAATTAATTTAATTTTCTTAATTTTACTCATTTTAAATTAAACTATTTATCATTTAAATAAAATTTCAGGGAAAAAGTAGTAAATATTTTGTAAATCAACCATAACCAGCTTTTAATAGTTTAGACAATTCAAGAGCAGTTTTTAGCAGATGTTAAATATTTTTTCTTTAAATATATATGTTTTATAATACTTATTTATGTAAATATTGATTAAATTTAATACAATCCTCTTTCTCTTACATTTTCATAGATGAGGAAGCCTAAGCTTTTCTTTGAGGGTGAAATAAAACAAAACAAAATGGAAGTTTAATTTTTAATATAAAAAAAATTATTTAAAATTGTTTTATCCCTCAGGGTTTAGTTTGAAATTTTTCAGGGTATGTATCTTAGTTTTAATTCGTGCACTTAAAGTTTTTTTTAAATAAGTATCATTTTAATAGATGACTATTTGGTATCAAATTAATTTTGTACATTCTGATCATTTATGATTGAGAATATATTACAATTGTCCAAAATTTAACACCACATTTTTTCAACGGATGTCAATGTTTCGAGACCTCCTGAATTCGAAAATCAAGTTTTTACGATGGCGTCTGTCTGTCG
Source organism: Acraspis erinacei (assembly GCA_035041075.1). Lineage (NCBI taxonomy): Eukaryota > Metazoa > Arthropoda > Insecta > Hymenoptera > Cynipidae > Acraspis > Acraspis erinacei. The sequence continues at coordinate 41,754,799 of JAWWLR010000004.1, read as the reverse complement.
GTGTGTCAAAGCATTTTTTTAAATGTTTGGGACCATTTTTTATATTTAAAAGTTTGATGTACGGTTATTCATAATACTCAGAAAGCCAAACAATTTATCCTAATTACTTTTTTTGATAAAAAAAATTCTCGGAGTTAAAGCATTTTCAAAATTTCAAAATCAATCGGATATCAAAATTTTAATCCAAACAACGTACGATATGAAAAAAAGTTAACAGAAGAATAATATTTCTTTTTGAACCCCCTACAAGATTATCATAACATCGTTTCGGATATTCTTGGAAAATCGAAAATTCAAATTTTGATAGCAAAAAAAAATAATGAAAAATTAAAGATTCCATTTTGTGATCCAACAATGCAGGATGCGAGAGAAGGTGAATTAAACAAAATTATGATCTCAAAAAAGATCTACAAATTCTGTAGTAATCACTTCTTGATAGTAAGCGTACTTTTTATTTTTCGCGAAAAATAACATCGACAATCAAAGAAAAATTTAAAATTTGTGGAAAAATGACAAAAGTTAAGAAAAAAAAAAGTGTTAACAGAAGAAGAATAATATGAAAACAAAAATCCTATTCTTAGCATAACCAAGCGTGATAGATAAAATCTCTGAAAAAAGGATAGTATTTTTTTATTCATTTTAAGGTGGTTTAGAAAATATACATTTACAAATGTCTGTCAAAAATCGAGCGCGCAGCAAGATTTTAACGATGCGAATGTGTACCTCAAAGCCTATAGAGCTTTAAGAAACATAATCTTTAACTATACTTAATTAAGCAGAAAATTCACAATATGAAGATGCATATGAATACTACAAACTAAAAGGGATATTTTTGATAAAGTTAAATTCAAGCATTGCGAATGCAAGAAATAAATATCCGAGCGCAAAGCGCGAGGTTAGTTATCATCGAGCGCGAACCGCGAGAATCAAAAGACGCGCACCCTAGGCGCGCTCAAACTTGCGAGCGAATTTTTTTCAATAAAATTTCACTATTAAATTTGTCGCTAAAAAGTGATCTATTTAGTCTGAAAATTCAACTATTTTCGTTAAAAGTCTGTCTTTTTGGTCGAAAATTGCATTATTTGGTTAAAAATTTAGTTGTTTTGTAGTAAGCTCGTCTTTTTTACTTAAAAATTGTACATTTTTAAATTATTTTTTTTCCTTCGTTGACTTAAAAACCTTTTATTGTTGAGGATTCAAGTACGTTGTTAAACATTTATCTTTTTTAGTTCAATTCAACTGTTTCTAACTTAATTTGAAAATCGTTCCTTGCTTAAAATATCAACTATCACATATTCTTTTCAGAAATTCATATTTTTTGGTTGAAAAGTTAACTTTTAGTTTAAAAATGCAACTGTTTGTTTGTAAATTAATATGTTTCAGTGGAGGATTCAATTTTTGTTATAAATTCGTCTTTTTTGGTATAATTCAACTGTTTTTGTTTTAAAATGAAAATCTTCTCTAGGTTCAAAAATAAACTCTTACATTTTTTATTAAAACCTTATCTTTTTTGTTGAAAATTCATGTATAAAAGTTGAACTACTTTGTCAATTCATAAAAAAACAGCAAGGTGTCACCAAAACATACCCCTTTCTCAAAATCGACTCACGATATTTTTGGATGAACCTTAAATAAGTTCGAGGGGTCAAAACGTACGGCACAATCATGACCTGTGTTATGGTTTTTGAAATCTCAAAGGGGGCGGCAAACGCCCCTCTCTGGATATGCCCTTGGGTTCATTTGGAAAGTAAACCCAATTTTAATATTACCTGAAACTAACTCAGTAAACCCTAAAAATCTTTAAAATTTAGTAGGCTTACGCGTTTTCATTTTTTTTCATCCGATTTAATATATTTTTTAAATAAAGAGAGAAAAGTTTTTCATTGTTGTAAAAATATATAATTGAAGCTTATTGAAGTGCAAATAAAGAGCTGAGTTTTCAAGACTCTTCTGGATATTGTTTTTTATTCAGGTGGATTTTTCTGTAGATGTGAAAACCATTATCGACGATGGCACTTTCCGGATCGATAGCGAACGCATTTCTACGTGGGATTCCGGTCAGACTGTGCTTTCTGCTTATTCGCCTTCATTCGCCTTCGCGCTCCACAGTAATTGTTCCGTCGACAGCAAGTGGAAACTGGCAGCCGACAATTTGAATTATCTGCCTTGTTAGCATTGATAGGAAGAGAAGGAGTACGAGATGCTCTAGCCGAGTTCCGCGTGGGCACAAGTATATTATGTCCAATACTCAAGACGAATTATTCGAACAGTAACGTCTTAACTCAACACATGATAATCCCTCCAGAAATAGTATTTTGACACAAAAATTAGAATATTTGCAATTGATGCTATTGGTATGAAATCCCGGCCCAATATGTGTGGTAAAACACTAATGACTAAAAGTATATAATTAGATAATCATCAAAGAATGTGGTGCAGATGAGACACTATTTTACAGGAATGAACGAAATTTTTTATTAAGATGGTTTAGGCGAGGGTTTCGGAAAGAGTTGTGAAGCTCTTCACCTGAGTTGCTTGCTAGAAAGATTGATCAGCGACTTGGGTCGGAGCAGTGTTGCAGGGCGAACTAATTAAAACCACCACTGGACACTCAATACTGTTGAAAATTCCTACTTTCGGTTTAAAAATGAATGGTTTTGGGTTTCGGACTCGACTATTTTATTTAAAATGCGTATTATATAGTTTAATTCCACTGTTTTCATTGAAAATTAAAACATTTTTTGGTAAAAGTATCAACTGTTAAACTTTTTCTTGAGAATTCATTTTGTTTTGTTGAAGATTCTTAATTTTGGTTGAAAATTTAAGTATTTCGTTAAAAAAATTATTTTCTTAATATTTTTTTTTGGTCAAAATTAATTTTTTTAACTTAAAAGTGATCTTCCTTGGTTAAAACTCCATGCATTTTGTTGAAAATCAATATTCTTGGTTGAAAATTCATTCAAAATGGAATACTGTGACTTTTGCCACTAAAAGTCCTCAGGAAACATTTTGAAACAACATTTGTTGCATTAAAATTATTGTTAGCAATTTGATGGCATGAAACTTTAATAAATCGGTTTCTAAAACCTTGAAATTCAAATAGTTTCAAATTTTAAAGCAGTGAACTTTCAGAAGATTCAATTTTATAAACTGTACACATTTTGAAGGATTTTAAAGTTTGAAAAACTTCACCAGAGTTTTGAAATTTGAACATTTTTGATTGCTAAATATGATAGAATCTAAATTGGGAATATTCCTAACTTGAAACTCAGCCAAATATAAATACATACAGTTTTTAGGCTCTTTCTCCCATAAACTCATATTTATAAAATGGGAAAATGAAAGTTCCTCGGAAAATACTGGAAGACATTAATTGAATAGAAGATTGAAAAAGAGTAAATTCCTGGAACGCAAATTGTGAGTGCGTTACTGAGAAGAATAAGAGACTGATAAACAAAGAAAGAAACTTTGTTACGTGGGCCAGGAAGGTGAAGCAGGTAGGTTGGTTGACAGGTTAGTGCTAACGATATGTACACAAAAACAAAGGAGAACCCACGAGGCGCGGAAAAAGACCTGCCATGATGGACGGGTTGTCGTGGTGAAGCGAACGTTGGAAGGACAGACGAGAACTTCAGATTGAAATCCTTCGCACTCCTTTCTCTAGGGATTTAACACCTTGGAAAAAATACACTTTTTCTGTGTGGTAAAGAACGGGGTTTTATTATTCCAACTCTTCAAAGCAAACTAAAATATCTGGGTGGTTCTAGAAATATTTTTTAGAAATAAAGAAATTAACACCTTTAAACGTGGGTTAGTACGTATTACAATGGAATTTGAAACGTATTCGAACTTAGAAAGGAGTCAACTTTAGTCGTCGATCCCGTTTTTTCCTAGAATTAAAATGGATTCCAATATTTAACAGATTCCAATTTTTAAATAAAATGCATTTTGAAACGCAATTCAGTTTATAACTTATTTCCAATTTAGAAATTATTCCAATCAGGAACTCAGTCCATTTTGGAACTTTGTCCAATTTGGAATGAGGTTCAATTTGAAACGCAATCGAGTGTGGAATTCTGTCCATTCTGATTTTCTACAATTTGGATATAATTTAGCCGGATTTGGTAGAAAGCAAGCCAACATGTAACATATTCCAGTTTGAGATCATTACCCTCTGACCCCCAGAAAATTTTGAATTTAGTCTAATCTGAGTTCTGTCCAATTTAGGGCGCAGCTCAATTTGGAAGAATTCAGTTCAATTTGGAAGAAACGTAGTCCAATTTGAAAATTATCCCAGTTTGGACTACAGTGAAAATTCGCATGATCTTCGATTTGGAACGAAATTTAATTCAGAACTCATTCCAGTTTAGAAATTAGCCCAAATTGAAAGTCAGTGCAATTTGGAACGAATTATAATTAGAGATAATTATGTTCCTGAAGTTCCGAAGGTTCAAATGAACGAAACATTTTCCCCTATTTTTATTTTACCCATGAATATTGGTCCAACTGCAATTTAAAATATGAACTTTAATTTTGTTTCAATAATAAATTATTTTCAATATAAATGAGCAAACATTTTAACACTTTTTCTGGTTTACATGGTCATCAGTAACAAAATTCGTTTATTTAAACGTTCGGAACTTCAGGTACATGAAATTATTCTAGTTTGGAACGTAGTCTACTTGAGAACCCAATAAAAGTGCAGTACAGTCTAGAATTCATTCCATTTTGAGCGCAGTCCAATTTGGAATGCAATTCAATTTAGAACGCAAAGAAATTTGTAAATAAGTCCAATTTATAAGAATTCTGTCCCATTTGGAAGAAATCCAATTCAATTGGGAAGAAAGCAGTCCCATTTGGAACGCAGTCCATTTTGGAAGAATGAAGTCCACCTTAGAACACAGTTCAATTTGAATGAAGTCCATTTGGGAAATTAGTTCAATTTGGAATCTAATCCAATTTAGAACGCAATAAAATTTGGAAGGCCGTCATATCTCAAATTCTGTCGAATGTGGAGCACAGTTCAATTTGGAAGAATGCAGTCCAACTTGGAACGCAGTACAATTTGGAAATCTGTCCAATTGTAAACACAGTACAACCTGGAATTCAGTGCCATTGGAAATTTAATCTGATTTGAAACGCAATTAAATTTAGAATGCAGTCCAATCTGGAATTTATTATAATTTAGAACTTAGTCCAATTTGGAAGAATGCAGTTCTATTCGGAAGTAACTCAGTCCAACTTGGAACGCAGTAAAATTTGGCATGATGTTCAGTTTGGAACGCAACTCAAGCTAGAAACTCAGTTCCAATTCGGAAATCAACCCAATTTGGAACACAGTCCAGTTTCGAATTCACTTCGATTTGGAATGCAATTCAATTTAGAAGAATGAAGTCCCGTTTAGAAGTAATTCAATTTATTTGGGATAAAAGCGGTTAAATTTGTAAATCAGTCAAATTTGGAGTGAAGTCCAGTTTGAAACGCAGTTAAGCCATTCCAATTTGGAACGAAGTCTAATTATGTAAATAAGTCCAATTGGGTACTGTCTAATTAGGAAGAATGTAGTCCAACTTAGAACACAGTCCAGATTGAAACGCAGTCCCGTTTGGAAATCAGTCGAATTAACTAACTTTCATATTTAATAAAGCCTGAAGCAATTCCTGACAGCATAGTTAATCCTGTGTCGGTTCTTAGATTTCTAAAATCTCGTACCGTCTGCAGCCGGATTTTGATTAAAAGTGCTTGCATTCACCTGAACATTTGGGTAGAAGAGCAAAAAACTGCAGAAAACCAAAACTCCTGAGCACAGCCTGTTATCGACACAAGTTTGGACGTGGTTCAAACGTTCCGCTTGACAGTAGTTAAAAGCAGTGAAATTACGACTAAGTGAGAATCATAATCGTTCATCCATCGGAGCGCTGACCGCGCGCGTCCGTGCTTAACATTCGAGATATCGACGAGTTGAGAATCACCAACCAGCTACAACCTTTGGTTAGCAAAACCTCATATTTTTCTATGAAAATGTAGCAGAAAATTCCATTTTTGTCCCCTTTGATACTGCTACTGATGGCAAAATAGTGAAGCCGATCAGAAAGTGTTATAAAAAGTGTGAAATATGGTTCAGGATGAAGTAGATTGAACCTGGGGACGAAGCTCAACCCTTTCTTGGCTTCTCTTCTGCTATGTGTATATTAATGCTGATGCCAGAAGGCCATATATCGTATGCAGCGTGTTGGAATTTTTTCCTTTCATATGCAAGCGTACGCAAACCGCAGGGTATGAATCACGCGTAGCAACATATTACGCAACTCGTTCAGAAGCCGGGGACGCACGTTATAGGAAACAGGAACGAAATCGAAACTCACAGGAGTAGGACTTCAATATGTCGTAATTTTTTTTCCTTTTGTATCAAATGATTCATGTCGTCTGCTCGATTCTTTTATTTCTTCTCGAGATTTTTAGCGCTCGCGGAATTCAGACTTTTACGACTCAATATGGAAATATTGTACTCTTGAAGAGCATTTGAGTTTTCTAACTTATTAAACTGTATAATGGCTTATATTTTTCAACTGAATTTTACAACATCCTATACTATTAAATGTTTATAGGATGCAAGGAAAGATAAATCAATGCGGTATTGTAGATAAAAGGACTTTAGTTTTGACTAGTGTTGACTTTAGTACTGCACTTACAGCGTTTTAAAATCTGGAAATTAAAAGCATTTGCGAATTGAAGATTTAAAAAAATTATTGAAATTTTTATATTTAGATGAAACTTTATAGCCGTTTTTAGGGTGAGAAGAAGATGGAAAAATGCGGCAAATTGCCAAGAGTCACAAGTGGCCCAATATTACAAATAGTATATTTCCCACTGGGTTGGATCCATATTTTTCTATTTAGGTGAATAAATCCGTTCTCTATTTTTCATTTGTCCGTATTTGCTTTAATCCCAAATTTGATTATTATTACAAATGTTTTTTGAGAATTTATTTATCCTACCAAAAAAGTGGTAAATCTTGTTATCTTTGTTGTGAAAAATCTGATTGGCGTTTCATTACTTGATTTTGTTTTATATCTTGAATTAAAAAATGGATCTACTAATAATCCTTTTTAATAATAAAAACAATAGAATTAAAGAAACTTTGAGAAACTATTTTACGTTATGTTAACATTTTTGCCGGAAAGAAGGTGACTTAAACAAAATAAAATTAGGTTTAAAAGAAGATCTACGATCTTAAACAAATGTTGTTATGTTAGGGTGTTTCGTGTAAAATCGGTATTGTTAATAAAAAATAATTAGATTTCTATAAATATTTTGTTCTAGGTTCTGTTTTAGGGTTTTGGTTAGGATAGTGTAGTTAAGCTAGATATAACACATAGGACAATGTTGCATGTGGTAATATGGTACATGGGGTATGTGGCACATCGGGTTCATGTTTTTCATTTGGATAATATATGGGGGCAATGTGGTACTTTAGATAATGTGGTACGTTTGGTAATTTGGCACATTGTGTGTTTTTTGGTAATAGTAGTTATTGACATTTAGTATAATGTACTATTTTTTCAAAAAAAAATTAACAAAATTCAGTCTTATGTTTTTGGTTAGGGTAGAATATCTAGTGCAATATTGTACAATATTTTTAAAAACATCTTTGATTCCTGAAATTCCTGGATTTAGTATGAGAAGTTAGTTCTACGCCAGTGAAGAAGATGCTCGTGACTAAGTTGATATCGATCGATGCTGTTACTTTGTACTAACGTTAACTGAAGTGATTCACTGATTCGGCTCGGCGAACGTAACGAGGAACCGCACTGTTGAAACAGAGCCACCATTATACTCCTGCCAAAGACCCAGGGATAGATTCTGTCTTTATCGCTTTTCTGCCTCCACCTAATCACTACGAATGAGGTTAATAATTCCTTCAAAGAAAGAAGCCACTCTTCCTCTTCCGAAATCCCTTCGATAATCGATTTGGAATCTCTTCTCAGTGTGAAATTCCTATCTTTGAATTCTTGCAGGAAGTCATTTTTAGATTGCAGCGATTCCAGGTTCAATTGGTGCGTATTTAAACACAAGGTGGAATGTTTCGGAACTTTGAATGATCATCAACAATTTGGCTTTGACAACATTCTAGCAAGAGTTTTACTACATGCTTCAGAATATTCTATAAAATCTATTCTGTTGTACAATGTTCCGAAACTATGCAAGCTACAGAATTCTAGAATTATCTATATCACTCCGAAAGACTCCTGAATATTCCAGTATTTTCCAAGATATCCTAAGAGAATAACAGAAAATTGTTCCAAAATTTTAGAATTTTAGACAAAAAACGAATGTTAAATACAATTATCGGGAAAACTCGGCTTCTCTTCGGCCAAATGATCTCGTGTTTTTGCCCCAAATAGCGAAACTCCTGCCGATGCCAATTATGTTTTAAAAGTATATTTGGTTTTTATATTTGCAACATAAAAATTATTGCAAACCATTACTGCCAGGAATCGTTTCCTCAGACTTTGACGGACAAAAGTCTGCATGGAAGTTTCGCGGACGGAAAACTTCCAGTGGCAACGTTGTTCCTTGATGTTTAATGAAAACTTTGACAAAATTTGAACCAAATCGTTCTTTTTGTTTAAAAGAAATAAGTGATTTTTTATTACCGCGCGCGCTCTCGACTCAAGTCGACTGACGCCCTCGTACCGACCACAATTTACTGTTTATAATCGCCCATAGATCGTATTATTTTCAACATTTCACCACCATAAGTCTATTTTATAGGGTTCTGAAGAAACTCTATATCTGAAAAAATGAGTTTTATGATTTTTTGGAGCTAAGTATGATTTTTAATGCTTTTTTATGACAATTGTAGCTAATAGATCAAATACTACTTCATACAAATAACTAGATGCTTATGAAAATTTTTTAAACAATTTATCATGGTTTTTTTAAATTTTCTATTAAAATAGAGATAGAAATTTGTTGTTTTTTCAAAACTTTTTCCCTTTTTGTCCAATTTTCAATTAAACTTAAGTGTGACGCAATTATTGTTTACAAAAATAATTTTTTTAAATTTATTGTTATTTTTAATAATATTTAATTTGAATAATACTGGAAAGTTGAGGGTTTTTTTGAATTCTTAAATTTTTGTCCACTTTTCACTTTTAGTGATGTAAAAGTTAATGCAAGTTAACAATCATACTTATTTAAACAATTTTGTGTTTTTATAACTATCTCTTCATATACTAATGCTAGAAATCTGCTTTTTTCTTAAATATTTAGTTTTGCTTTGACTTTGTAGTTATAAAAAAAATAATAAGAGAACCTCAAAATGACTTGTGAAAGTTTTGTTTTGAATTACAATAAGCAGTTTTTTACAAAGCGTAATATCCGTTTTATTTAAGAAAAAGAAATATACACAAAAAAAGAAAAGGTTTAAAATATGATTTTTTATAATGTTTATTCATTTCATTTTCATAACTAAAAAGGCAAAGCAAAATTAAAGATTAAAACAAACAGCAATTTTCTTCCACTGATCGAAGAGAAAATAGTTACAAACAATTATAAATTAAAATTTTACAAAAAACCCACAACTATATCTAACATCAACATCGTAGAAGATAGTTTTAAGCAATAATAATTTGTTTAAGCAATTAGCTTTGTTAGATTTTGTTAATTATTACCTGACTCTAAGTACGAAGTGGACAAGCAGTTAAAAAATCGGAAAAAACCACAACTTTCCAGCATTATTCAAATTTAGTATCATTCACAATAAGAATAAATTATGTAAACAATTACTTTTTCAACTTTAATTAATTGTCCGCCTCACTCTAATAGGAAATTTTGTTAACAATAATTAAGTATCACCTAAACTAACTTGAAAATTAGACAAAAAATGGAAACTTTTCCGTCCGCGAAACTTCCCTGCAGACTTTTGTCGGTCAAAGTCTGAGGAAACGATTCCTTGCAGTAATGGTTTGCAATTATTTTTTATGTTACAAATACAAAAAACAAATCTACGTTTAAAACATAATTGGCATCGGCAGGGGTTTTGCTATTTAAGGAAAAAAACGAGATCATTTGGTCGAACAGCAGCCGAGTTTTCGCAAGTTTAGTTTAAAAACTCATTGATTTCGGTACAAT
>JAWWLR010000004.1:41730835-41743738 GCA_035041075.1 Acraspis erinacei | reverse complement strand
TGCTCGGGGGACTATCTTTCGACTGCGTTCCAGGTGGCCACCCTAAAGATCGTAGCCCTCACCAACACCGTAAGAGGTTTGTCCTCTGAGCGGCTTTAAATCCAGCCCCCGACGACTTCTTGTTCGCTGGCTACTGGGCTGCCTTGTGCATCTTCATAAGCTTAGTCAGCTCCTTCCTGTCTTCTGGGCCTCAGTGCTGGTTATCACCGTTTTAGTCGCCGACTAAAACTAGCGAATTATTCCTATGAATTGGATGTCCAGCGACCTTGAAAACCTGGAATTCTCCTTGACTTTAAATTATTTCTGAAGGTTTCAACAAATTTGAGAACATTTCAAATGATTTCAATTATTTCAAATGAACACAAAAGATTTTAAAAAGTAACAAGATATCACAAAGATTTAAAGTACGTCCAGAGATTTAAACGAATTCACAATAATTTCAAAGACGGTTTTTGTTCGCAAAAGTTAAAAATTTGTATATTTATGGTTCTACTTTATTTTAAAAAATGTGGCCAATAGAAATGAAATGGAGCCTTTCTTACATCTATAACAAATTGTTATTTCATGTACAAAAAATGACACCTTGAAAAACTTCAATGCTTGTACGGAAAAACCTCGAAAAGACCTCGAATTTTGTTCCATTTTATCGTTACCATGATTTTATATTTACTCTTTAGTCATTAATAAAGTCTCTGAACTGCTCAAGGTAGAATAATACTTATACATACTTTTATTTCAAATGAACTTATCTGAGTTTCTCAAGGTGAAATAATTATACATGAGCGAGAAATTTACTTCTATTAAATCAATTATGTGATACTGATGAAAATTTTCCACATCGCCAAAGACGAAAATTTTCCGCGTATACGATTTATGCTCTGGAAGGAGAAAAACACAAATATATAAAAACAATATACATACCAGGGCACATCATAATTTTCATTAGTTACGTAGCTCTCAATATTCTGTGTTAATGAATTTTTCTACATTTTGAAAAATGCCGACAATTTATACTCTGGCCATATTCCTGGATGTTTTTTTTCATTATATTGGTATGTAAAGAGCAAAGTAATATTATTTTCAATATTTTGGCATAATAAAAATGTTTGGTTATCTATTATACGTTAATAAATATTAATTACAATGTAAACTCTGTAATAATGAACCATTATTATTATCATTAATATCATTTTTTTGCCACTTGAGTTTAGGAAGAAACCTCAAAAGAGCCAGGATTTTTAGGGCATTCAACTTAATTTATGACACGAATACCTTCCAAATTTGGAGTTACTTCTTTCTTCCAAAATCATATCATTACGTAAATGTTCTTTTCTTTTTTAAGAAAATGGTGTGCTTTTTACAGATTCAAATAGGAACATTTTGTGGTGGTGTCCAAACTTGGTTGTTAGATTCTCGGTTTTGTTTTCAGGAATGCTGAAAATTAGCTTGATTGTTGGACGTTAAATAGGATTTTATTTTGATTTTCATCTCATTCAAATGTCTTAAATTTTTATTTAGCTAACTTGGATTGGAGGTAGTTTCTATTTCAGCTATCTTTATAAATAATAAAAGAGATGGAGGAAATAAAACAGAGAAGGAAGGGGATTTGCTAGGCTGCCTTCTGTTTTTCATTTCCTCTTTTTTATATTTGTACAGAAAATTTTTTTCGTTTCTCTTTCAGGAAAATTGTTTACTTTTTTCAAGTTGCATTATGAACATTTTATGGTGGTTGTCTAAATTTGTTCGTTATATTCTTATTTTCAGGAATTTTGCACACTGAATTTTTTTAACATTTCAAATTCATAAATATTTTTTATCTTGTCATAGAGATATCATCATGTATGCCACCGAAAGAAAGGGAATTTCTGTCGAATTTTGGGATGCATAAAGAACGGGACTTCCTGAAAAATTTTAGGACGAATAGTGAACCTGCGAATCATGAAGGTAATACTACTACAAATTAAAATTGATGTCACAAGCGCTAGTTAGTGAACAGCTTAAAAATAATAATAATTTGGTGTTCTTTCGAGTTGCAACAAAAATGAGACACAGTAGAATGAGAATGCAGCTATATTCATATTACAGTTTTAGACCTAAAGTGCACTCATTTTGAAAAAAAAATCTGATGCACATAGGACTACATTACATCTTATACAAAAAATTCTTAATAAAACTTTTCCAGGAAACTTTAAAAAAAGTATTTCCTAAATATCGTTATATCAGCTTTCAAGAAGCTTCCTAGCGCAAGTTTCCCTTAATATACTCAGTCTTGCCTCAAAATTGAATCGGCGTGTACAAAAAGAAGATAAAAAATATTTCTTCAGAGGGCGGGTGGAGGGCTCTGAACGACACTTAATACAAGCGGACGGCAGAGGACAGCTTAATCCCGGAAAATAAGTGTATACCTTCTTTTGGCATCCGGCGACTCAATTCGTTCTTGTTCAGTTCTTCCTTGAAGATTTTAGTTCACAGTCCAACTGTTCACCGAATTGTGGCCCCATTGCCTGCGCCTGCGCGTTGCATAGGCGTATTGTCTGGTGGTTAGTGGAAGGGAGTACGTCTTGGTAGGCCGTTTTTTCGTGCGCGTGCAAGAATGTCACATTGCGTTACGCCCCCCTCCCCCATTTGGGAGAGTCATTCTCGATGATCATGCTGCGCACGGTACCCTTGTTGTTGAAGCGTATCCTGTATCGTTCATTCCTGTGGCGGACTCGGAAGCAGGTTGTTGCGGGAGACACCTGGAACGTCTTCCCGTCTGGAAATGTCAACTGGTATTGTGAAACACTTGGAAACTCTGTGCTAATCCACGTGTGAGTGTGTCTGGTGATGATGGGCTTAACTTTATGAGGGGGATCTTTCTCTCTCGTGAACCCTGTAATAATGTTGGGCGTGGAGGTTCCGGTACAACTTCTATATTTTGTTCCAGTGTCGGTGCCGTTTTTTGTTTGGCGAACATTGATACACTCTCAGAGATTTCCTATAAACGATAAAGTCGGTCCTTTAATCGCTAAAGTAGAATTCTTTAAAAGCAGTAATTACAAATCTTATGTTTTTTATAAAATTATTAACATTATTTTATTCAAAGTTAAACAAAGTCTAATTAAATTATATAGAAAACGTTAAAATAGAAAACCATACAGAACAGATATAAATGACAAAAAAAGTATGTATACAAAAACAATAAAAATAACAAATGCGTATGAAATAACACAGTACAAATATCTAGAATAAAGTAGACAAACGTACAATAATAGGATGAATACGAGAGTTCACTAGAAAAGGTTATTTATGTTATTCTCAAGAAGAATAGACTATAAAACGAGCCTCGCGAATGTCGAATTATCTTATAAATTAACAAAATTGGCAAAAAGAATAATGTCAAAAGAATTTCAAAAGCTATAGTAAAGGATGACTAGAAAAACGGCCGTAAAATGAGCCTAAAGACTCGGTGGAAAGCTGCTAAGGTGACGGGAATTGCTTATAGGGTATTTTTAAAAGAATTCCCAAAGGCATAGTGTGGCCTATGCGATAAAAAGTCGCAACTGAGCCTCATGACTCAGGCTATATTCCAAATGATATAGTGGAGACAATGCAAAGAAAAGTCGAGAAATGAGAGTGAGACAAGAAGAAAATCACAAATAAAATGGGTTCTCAATAGGGGACGAGAGCATAGTGGGTTACTTTACGTGGTTATTTCCGGGAGGGGAAACACAGCTCGACATTGAAAAACGACATAGAGGTCACACTAAACATATTCCAAATTAAGGGGGAAAATATTACGACAGAAGTTCTTATTAGGCGATTAGGCACTCACAAAAAAAGTGGGAAAGGTCACCCACTTACTACTTACAGCACAAGAAGAAGGGGATCGCAAACATATTAATTCCGCATTCTAGCACTATACATCAGGGGACAGGGGATCGAAACCATATGAATTAGGCAATTCGGCACTGGATAATAGGAAAACTCGGATCGCAAACATATCAATTTTATATCTTGACACTAAGTACAATGGAGAAGGGGATCGCAAACATATTAATTCCGAATTTTAGCGCTATACAAAAGGGGACAGGGAATACCACGCATATTAATTAGGCAATTTGGCACTCCGGAATACTGAAAGAATTAGTTGCACATATTCGCGGATTCACAAACTACACAATTGAATAATTTCACTTATTTTATATTTTATACAAAAATTATTAGATGTTTTATCGAAGGAGTCGGGTAAATATTAGAAATTTGAAAAGAAAACAGTGTATAAAATCGCTTGGCTACACCATTGAGAAATTTGCGTCCTCCCTTCATTACTTTATTAGGCGAAGCTTCCTCACGTTGTCACTCGAAGAGTTTACAAAGGAAAAGAGGACGACTCTCGTGCGTACTGCCGTATGAAAGGAAGTGAGTAGACACGTGATTCGAGGGAAGGGCTCACGCGCGCGAACTTATTTTCTAAAATTCGTTCGGTCAGAAGGAAGACGGCTGTTGGGTTATGATTCCTATTCGTCCATCCTATCGTCCTTTCTTCTTCTCTCAAGTCCTTCTCAGATGCCGTTGTGGGAGAGGTGAGGATGCTTTCTTGTCGTTTCCAGGGCTGGCTGTTTCCTGCCGTATAGGTGGATAACGAGGAGCCCCTTTTTTCTTAATTCAGGGGCGGAGTGGGCTCGTCGATGCGCCAGATAAAGGGAAACACAAAAGAAACGGCTTATAAGCCAATAAATGTCTGCTCCGACAAAAACATCAAGAAAAAGAATAATTTTTATGCCAAATTACCTGATAAATAAGTAGTGAAGGTGGCAGTAACCTTTCGGACTTTCACTCCATACCGAGAAATAAAATACGGATATATAAAACAAAATAATAAAACCGAATAACTAAACGCAACAATAAAACCGAAACACAAAACAAAGTAACAAAACAGAAGAATAAAACGAAAAACTTAGAGGAGTACCCAATTTCATTACTCTCCGTATGAATACGAGAGCCTTTTTAATTCCTATAATTTATAGGAAAAGAATTTTGTGAGTTCCAAGTAATCTGCAACGTCTCAAGACTCTCTAAGCCCGGTACTATACTGCATCACCCTCTTGCCTCTATCTATTGTGATCCGAGAAAAAGCTCTGGATACCTATGGTGCTCGCCGAAAAGAAGATAATTTAAAGTTAACCACCTTTGCTACATTGACGAACTTAAACTATTTTTCTGTTCAAAATAGGACCTTAGTATTCCTTGTGGCGGCGGTAAATATGTATTCTTAAGCGTTTGGGAAGAGCTTTGAACTGAAAAATTGTGCCTGCATCCAAGTATACAATAGAATACTAGAAACTAGATAATCGCGTGACTATCAGGATTTTCATCTCATAGGTGGAAAAACCATTCAACGCCTTAGTAATGATGAAACATATGCACATCTTGGAATACCGCAAACAGAAACCCAAAATATGTGTTTTAAAAACGGCGTTTAAAAAAAGGTATTAACAAATTCTCAGACAAATTTGGGCTTTTTCATTGTCTGGGAAGAATACGATTCATACGACCACTACTGTGGCCGTTTTCATACGGCTCTACAGATTTGGTGCAGTCTACACAGATTGCTAGCTCTAAAAAAGTATCTAGAGGTAAAACCTTTATCTCGAACTATGCCGTCTGTCGTGTAAGATCATTTGCGGCTAATTTCAAATCTGCCTTCCTGCAACCACAAGATGTGCAGTATCCTCTTTTCAATTTGTGGGAGAGAAATTCTAAAAGATCCTCAGGAGGTGAGAGGAACACGACTGACATTACTCTAGTTAAAGCGACACAAGATCTTGCTCCTGAGATTTTTCTCAGAAGAATCTCCTGAAAATCCAGAATAGGATGCTGATCATCTTGTAATTGCAGGAAAGAGGGACTCAAATTATTCATCACTTGCATGAATTACAATAGACAGGACTGCGGAACCTGAAAAAGAAGAGAGGATTCAGGCGAAAAAGAAGAATCACCACAGAAGAATTGAGCACGAATGGGTTAATCGAGAATTTCTAATCCTACAATCTGAAATCACGTATTAGAATAAAAAAGTTGAATTTTCAATAAAAAATAATGATTTAAACAAAATAGTGTGTTCCTTGTGAGATGCTTTACCAATTTCCAACATGAAAATATGGTGAACTATGAGCTAAAAAGTTAATTTTGTATACCAAAATACGAATCTTTAACAAAACAATAAAATAATTCATCTTCTTTTTGTATTAAACATTTGAAACATGCATTAAAAATAATCATGATAACATCAAAAGCTATTGGAGAAGAACAAAATTTTCAAGAGGAAACGGCCTTGTTTGACATTTTCCATAGAAATTGTAATTGACAGTTACACAAGGTCTTATTTAATACGTGCCAATTAGTTTGAAAATCAGTGTTAACTTAGTTTGGGATAATTTCATTAAAAAAGCGGCTTTATATTTCAGAAATTTTTAGAAATCGTTTTTAAAAATCTATCTTAAGCAAATGCTGCTAATAAGGATTGAAAAAAATATTTATTCAGTTTTTAAAATATACGTAACACTTTATCAGTGCTGTGATTTTATATTTACTCTTTACACATAATTAAAGTATCGGAGATACTCAAGTAAAATAATATAAATACATACGTTAACATCAAACGAAAATTATCTCAGTTTCGCGACCTGAAATGATTCTATATGTGCACGAAATTAACTTCTATTTAATAAATTATATGGTACTAATAAATATTGTCCATGTCACCAAACTCGAAAATTACCCATATACGTAATTTATGTTTCGGAAAGGGAAAAAACAAATATCCCCGCACATTATATATACACGGAACATCAGGATGATCATTAGTTACCCTGCTTTCAAAATTCTTCGTTAATGAATTTTCTCTGCATTTTGAAAAAATGACGACTATTTATATGCTAGTTTTAGCCCTGGAAGTTATTCTTAATTATATTGGTATGTGAAGAACAAACTAATATTATTTTTTAATATTTTGGAATAGTAAGACCTATACGAAATAAAATCGAATAATCGAAACACGTTTTTAATACTTATAATGCATTTTTAATATTTCAAATTCATTCACCATGTTCTCCTTTTTACAGGGATATCATCATGTATGCCGCCCAAAGAAAGGGACTTTCTGAAAAATTTTGGGACGACCAGTGAACCAGAAAATCGTGCAGGTAATCCTACTACAAATTAAAATTGATATCGGATGTGTTAATAAATGAAAATCTTACAGCTGTTGATAATCTCTTGAACTAGACAATATTTGCCACGTATGGAACATTGTTCCCAATGTCTTAAATACAATGTTTTGAAAATATACGATATACCATAGCCGAGAAATCTTCACACGCTTTCGAGGTCACAAGAAATAAACTGCAGCAAAAAGGGGCTGCATAAAGCTTTTCTTTTTTCATCGAGAATGCCACCGCATGTGTGTATAAAATTGCATTATATTTTGTACAAAAAAATCTCAATAAAAATTTTCCAGGCGTGTAAAAAAAGAAGATAAATATTTTGTGAGAGGGCCGATGGAGGGCTCCGAATGACACTTAACACCAGCGGACCGCAGAGGATCGCTTACTCACGCAAAATAAGTGTATAACTTCTTTTGGCATCCGGCGACTCAATTTTGCCACAATAATTTCAGGATTTACGAATTTATTTTCAAAAAATGACAAGCATGTAAAGAAATGTAATCACCTGGTAATTCTTGCAGAGTTTCGTTCACAATCCGACTGTTTACCGAATTGTGGCCTCATTTCTGGCGTTCCTCGTGGAATACCTTCTTCTTCTTCTGATAGACATCAGTCACCTGAGATATATCTTCATCCTACCGAGCCTGCTGTTCGTGCCAGATCCAGGTCTCCTGTTCCCAGATCCAGGTCTCCAGGTGTCAGGTCTAGATCTACTCTTGTTAGGTTTATGGTTCCACCTACCAGGATTGCATCTTCAGACGGATTTGAATATGGACTTGAGCAACTTGAATCTATTCGGCTTATTTCAAAACTGAATACGAGCCGGCTATTCGAGCTTCGAAGATACACGTTTCCTGCTGATAAACGAATTAGAGTACGCATAGTAGGCAATAAATGTGTACCAGCTCCAACACAAGAACAAATTGTATTATCAACGTTCGATGGTGACGTATTTGCAATATTGGAGAAAAGTAATGCTCTTGCTGGATTGTATAGTGGTCGGGCGAACAGACGGACGAAAATAAATATGAGAAGCGGCAGAGTTACCCTATTGACACAAATAGAAACATTCGAAATTCCAGTAGGTGAACTCCGCTTCATTACGAAGAATTTTAGAGTAGAGCGTGTAACTCGAAATTCTCCACACCCAACAACTCATTAAAGCAAAACGTAAATCTAAAATTTAGTATTCTTTTAATCGAAGGGCGGCTGGATATGTTACAATTAAATTGTCACTAAAACTAATGGTAAAAACTCAATGCCCCAACCATTTTTTTTTGGTAGTAAATAAAATAAAGGTCCTTTTTATTTTCTTATTAAAATATTTTCGGAGAAATAATATAATATGTTTATAATGAATCAACTCTAATAATTTTTTAATTAAGGAGTTCAAACTCAGTTCCATAATATGATATAAAGTTTTTATCTTAAAGTAAATTTCTTATACTCAGTTGTATATCGCTATAGAAAAAATATCATCATGTTGAAGAGTAAATTTATTGCAACAAAAAACAGAATAGTCAATTTTTCACTTAGAGAAATGAACTTTTAGTTTGTTGCAAATGGTTTAACTTTTCACTAAAAAAGAAAATGAAGATTTAACTAATGATGGAATATTTAGATATTCAGATATTCAGTACAAACAAAAGAAAGAAATTATTAGCCAAATATGGAGACATTTTTTATCTTGATTCAGCTGAGGCAGGAAGAAGAAAGTTCGAGACAAAAGATGTAGAACACGAGATGCACCTTTTGTGTTTTGCATTACCAGAGTGCAGAGGAAAGCATCTTGGAAAGCTTCTAGACAGAAAATTTCTCAAGTGCTTTTCCTACTAAAAAGAATATAGAAACTAGAAAGCAGAAAATTCTTGAAATTATACCCTTAGAAAGTTAAACCAATAAAGGAATTTCCAGACGAGAGAATTCAAAGAAAAAGTTTTTCCTTTAAATATGCTATCTAAATAAAGTGGTAAAACGATATGCCTAAAAAATCTCGTGATCGTTTTTGTTGAAAACCTGGTTGGATTTTCAATGCTTAATTTTTGTTATAACTTATTTTTCGATTAAAAAATTAAATCTAGAAATAATCGCTTTAAAAAGAGGGCATAAAAAACCTTTTGCGAATTGAGAAACATTTGCGCTTTTTAAATATTCTTGGTACAATTAAAACCATAAAATTATCTAATAAATTAGTAAACATATTACAAATGTTTTATGTTAGTGCTTTTCTCTGGAAATTAATGTTTTTTAAACAATTTTAATATAAAATCATAAAGTTAAAAAAAAACTTGGAAAAATCATACTAGAAAAATCATTTTAGACTTAGAGTGATATTTCTAAAATGAATTTCGTATAACTTTAGCGTGATTGCAGGAATAATTATAGAAATTATAATAATTATTTATTTTTAATTATACTCACACAAATGTACATACAAATTTATAAATTAAAAAAAAACTTGGTTTAACCTTATGAGTATAATGAAACTTAAAAGATATCACTTTTGCAATAATCATTTTAATATTTTGTTATTATTAATTTCTATAATTATTTTTCTATTATTAATCAAAAATGATTATATTAAAGAAACCAAACGTTTTTCAACAATGTACGTTGTCCGCTTTTATTAGCATCAAAATTTTTGAACAATTTTAGATTTTGCTTTTATCGAACATTGGTATTTGCGAGCGCAAATCTTTAATTTATTAAATATCTGAATTTATTATATACAGGCTAGAAAAATAAAAACTTTTAAAATTTTATATAAAAAATCACTAAAAATTGAACAAAAATGTAGAATCTTTGAACAATTTTGTATTATTTTTTCTTTTTTGACAGCAATCGGTATTTTTAATAAAAAAATTATATTTTAAATATTTGAAAAAAGATTTACAACCTGCAAGAATTTTTTTATGTTATGTTAGTATTTTCCGTCGAAAATTGGTATTTTTAATTTAAAAAATCATGAGATTTTTCAGATCATTTAGAGTCATTAAATGAACCCTTTTTTGTTCTGTTGACGTGATATACAGGAAATTGGTATTTATAATAAAAAATAATAGGATTGTAAAGAAGATGCACTAAATAAATAATATTCGGTTATTCTCGCGTTTTTCTTTAGGAAAATCAAGTTTAAAAAAGATTTACAATCATAAACAATTTTTTGTTAGTTTTTTTATTCTATGTTAGTGTTTTTGTATAAATTCATGTTCTTGATGAAAAAAATAATTACTTTTCAAAGAATATTTACAATATTTTCAACAAATTTAGGTGATATTCGTGGGATTCACCTAAAATCGATACTGTTCTTAAAATAATAAAATTTAGAAGCTTGAAAATTGTAGATTTTGCTGATTTTTTTCGGAAATTGACATTTTCGTTATATAATCATTAGATGTCAAAAAAGATTCATAGTTTTTTAGTCATTTTGTTTACTTTGTTGTTTGAAATCGAAAATTGGTATTTCAAAACAAAATTCGTTATAATTCAAACAAGATTACGAATCATTTCAAAAGGTGGATGTGTTAGTGTTTTTCGTCGGAAATGTTTTTTTTTAATTGCATGCTTTAAGTGTCTATATATTGTAAACAATATTATATATTAAATCTTAAGTTAAGATGTCATTTTTCAGCAATTATGAAAAATATGATCATGCTTTTCTTTTCTATTATATTAGATAATAAATAAACCATAGATAAATACGAAAGTTTATATATTTG
This sequence comes from Acraspis erinacei, assembly GCA_035041075.1. Classification (NCBI taxonomy): domain Eukaryota; kingdom Metazoa; phylum Arthropoda; class Insecta; order Hymenoptera; family Cynipidae; genus Acraspis; species Acraspis erinacei. The sequence goes on along the minus strand of JAWWLR010000004.1, from coordinate 41,732,811 downwards.
ATATAGTTGACCAAGAACCGAACTTTATAGAACAGCTTAATATCTCTATTTTTTAAATTTAGAAAATAATATTTTAACACATAAACACAAATAAATTCAAAGTGTGTAACAGAATGTTTGCAAAAATCAGGTTTAAAAAATGTATAAACTCAAAAATGTGCATTTGTGTAACCAAATTGCACAAAAAGACTTCAAATGGGATAAGTATGTTTCCAAAAAGCAGTGTAATCGGCTCACTATGGACAGTTATATGACAATTGAAAAGGAGGGAGAAAAGGGAAAGATACAACAAAACCTTCGGTTTTTGAAATTTTGAAAACAAAATTTATAAAGAAGCCAGAAAATTTAAAAAATAGATTTAAATTTATTTTTCAATATTTTTGTTTAAAAACTATTTGTGTATTTGTACTGTCTCTAATTAGCCGATTACACTGTTCTTAATATTTTCTAGTATGAGTAAAATAATGATTTAAAACGGCAAGTTAGGTCTTTTATAGAAGATTGATTGGTTTCGTATAACATGAGAAGCGAATAGATGTCTGTTTGAAAATCTGGCTACGTCACTGATCGTTTCTCAAAGTTCGAATAGAAAGGGCATCGTGGGCTGTCTACTATAATAAATATTCACCATAATAGTGATCCTGAGTTCGAAGGATCACATGTGCCAAGAGGAAGCTTTTACTGAAGCACTCATGCAATTCCAATGATCTGTGTGCTTGGGAGCAAAGATCTAGAGCAGTTCTTGAAGTCGATTTGCGTGACTTTGCTTGAATCGAGTTCACATGGTAAACATATATTGTGCCCTCAAAACGTCTCTTACATTTTCACCTTCTGACTTCAATGAATCTATCGATTTTATTATGAAAAATTCCTGAAAATAAATTCAAGAATTCAACGACCAAATTTGGACAACCACCACAAATGCTCTCATCGCAATCTGAAAAAACACCTTATTCCCCCCTCCTTTCCCCTGGAAAAAAGAGAGAAAAAAAATTATTTTTCAATTGGAAAGAATAAAAAAGTGAGATTTTAATCTCATTTAGAAATCTTGAATTTTAATTCTATCGATTTTAGCCAAATCGGTAGAAATCTTATCAGAAAAATATTCTGATGTGTCATTTAATTGAGAAAAAGTTGCTATTAAAATAGCTAATCTGCTTGTTTGTTTCAGAATCAAGAAAAATCTTCTTTGGCCAAACAACTGTTATTTATTTAAACAAAACAGACATAACAACAAAAACTCGATTTTTCTATAAATAGCTAAATTTTTGTTGAATATATTTTACGTATATTTTCAATCTGATGATCAGGGAGCGATTGCAAGATTATGTCTCAAGTGATAATACGACCCGCATACTGAATTAAATTATAAATTAGACTAGAGTTTAGATTGGAATCCGTTTGAAATTATACTCGTACATTGAAATTTGTATCGCTTTCTACATTTGACTATGTTTCAAATTAGATTGCAATACATTTTGGACTCTGATGCATTTTTGCATGTATTACATTTCACGACTTTACAAATTGAATGTGGAAAATTTAAAAACCATTTAAATTTTCAAAGTGCTGTCAAATAATAAATATTTGAAACTTCAAAGCGATGTTTGCAATATAATTTTAATTATTTTAATTTGTCTACTAACTACTTAAAAATATTTTATGTATCTGTATTTCTTTAATTCACTGGTTCTTAAATGCCATTTGATTGCATATTTAGCATATTTAAAATATAAAAAATTGAAAGCTTTAAAGTTGGAAAGCAATTTAATTATATGAATTTAGAATTTTATTTTAAAGATCTTGATGTTTCAGATTTTGTTGGTTTCAAATTCGAAAAGCATAAAATTTTAATTAAACCATCCAAATTTGGAAGTCCGTATGTCGAAGAGGACTCATGAAATCATTTAAGGCTAGTTGCTCAATGACCGAAGTTAAAGAGCGATGAGCTCGGCATAATTCAGATGAGGGTCACC
>JAWWLR010000004.1:41634127-41648487 GCA_035041075.1 Acraspis erinacei | reverse complement strand
TACATCCTCTTACACAGGAAGACGAGTTCGCCAGCTTTTTGTAGAGCCTTCGATACAAAGGGCTTTGTCGGGGTCATGGCACGGCGTATCGTGATAGAGCCCCTCACGGAATAAGCACGGGGCTTAAGTAGCATGCATGCCCCTGGCAACCGTAAATCGCCCTGCAAAAACAGTAACTTCAAGGGGTGAAATCCGTGGATGGGAATTTAATTTTACGGTCTAATGTGATCGAACACTTGACCCGCTGGGATATGACTGATCCCTGCAAGGACAACTCTCAATTTCTCACTCGAGGAACATCTTAAATGTATTTCTGATCCATTCCTTTCAAGGGTAAAGGCAAGGGTAGCTTCGGGTCAATCCATAAACTACCTTGCCAATTTTGGTTGGGTTTCTTGATGATGAATTTTAACCAATTTTGCGAATTTTTCGAAACATGACCTAATAAGTTTCAAAATAACTTTTATATTTTAGACTTCAGCCTTGTTCCCCTATTCCCCTCTTTACCCCTTTTTAAGGGATTCCTTCTTTTTCCCTCTGTTTTAAGAAATTTTTTCAATTTTCTTGTTTTTTCTCTTTGCTTCTTTTTTGAGCTAAATTAATAGATCCCAATCCCCAATAAGCAAATTCAACTATTTCTAGTTCATCTTTTTGCCTCAAATGTATAAAATATTTTTGTTTCGAAATTTATCTTGTTTAATTAAAAATTCTATTTTAGTTCAAATTTTAATTATTTTATTGGAAATGAGACTATTATGTTAAAAAGTCATATCTGTTGATCAAAAATTCAACTATTTGGTTGAAAGTCGAACTACCTAGTTAAAAATGCCTCTTTTCTTAAAAATTAACCTCTTTGGTCGAAAATTGAAAAATTTGGTTGAAAATTCGTTTAATTTTGTTTGAAAATTGATATTTTCTCCTGGAAAAATCATTTTCATGGTTGAAAATTGTCTATAGATTTATTAAATTCTATCGTTTTTGATTTCTAATGAACATTTTATTGGTTGAAATATGAACTATTACGTGTTTCGTTTAGAATTCCTTTTTTTTGGTTGGAAAACCAACTACTGGGATTTAAAGATGAACTATTTTGTAAAAAATTTATGTTTTTGTTGAAACTTTATCATCTAGTTGAAAATTCAACTAATTCGTTGTATATGAACTACTTTGTTGAAAATTTACATTCTTAGGTAGAAAGGTTACCTGTTTAACTTAAAATTAATTTTCAACTAAAAAATTCCACCAGTTAGTAGAAATTTAAGCTGTTTGGTTGAAAATAAAATGTTTGGTTGAAAATTCGACTATTTTGGTAGACAATTCATCTGTTTGGTTAAAAATGCATATTTTTGGTTAAAAATTCAACTAATACTTGATTTAAAGAATCATTTTTTGAAAGATTCGCCTCTTTGGTTGAAAATCTGTATATTAAAATACAAATATTTTATAGAAGATTAATGTATTTTGCTGTAAATCCGGTTATTTGTACAAAGTTAATGTTCTTGTTTCAATATTCATATTTTCGATTTTAAAATTCAACTATTTTGGTATAAAGTCGTCTTTTATGCTTGTTTTTTCTTGTTCAAATTTAATTTTTCAAACTAAAAATTTAGCCTCGAATTTAGCGGTTCCATTTTTGTTCGAAACCTTATATTTTTTAGCTGAATTTTAGTAATTTGATTCGAAATTCATATACTTGGTTAAAAATTCATCTTGCTAGGGGAAAAATTCAGATATTGTGTTAAAAATTCGATTATTTTCATGAAAGATTAATTATTTATTAAAAATTCAACTATTTTGTTAAAGTAGTCTTTTTGGTAGAAAATTCAATTGTTTTGTTGAAAATTCGCGCTGTTGGATTTAAAATTCTTCTTTTATGGTGTAAAAGACACCTTTCTTGTTTGAAAATTAACTGTTTTGTTCGAAATTCAACTGTCTTGGGAAATTTGCTTTTTTACCTTGCAAATTTAACTATTTGGTTAAAAGTGCAACTATTTTGTTGAACATCAGTCCATTTGACTTAAATGTTCAACTATTTTATTGTTAGTGCAAATATTTGGATATAAATTTGAGTTGTTCCGAGAATTGATGTCGACGTTTTGACGATGACAGGAGCCGCGGGGCTTAGAGGCAGGAAGTGCTCAGTCAAGCGCGACAAATAGCAGGAGGGCCGTACTCTCAGCACGTTAGTTGCGTCAGGTTGCGTCATGCCTCCAAATCCAACAGCAATCGTTCATAAGTCACTGACTGTTGACGTTCAAAATGAGTGAATGTTGGACCAGACACAAAACCGCACCTAAATGGTATTTTCAGTGAATCCATTCGGAAAAGTTAAAAAAATTACATTCCAGCCGTTTTCATTCTTGAATAAAAATTCTCAATCCGATATAAAATTCAATTGCAAGCTTCCCAGTAGAACACCGTAAAGATTCCACTGGAGATCCTGAAGTTGAACTTTTCTCTTACTTCCATTCAATCCACATTGAAAGCAATTTTTCCAAAGCGTCTCCTTTCTCTGGATTCTTCTGTTTCTGTCACTTCTTTTTAGAGAACGCAATCTGTTTCCTTTCGTCTCGTATATAGTATAGTCAATCATGCGAGGTTCATACTTCACCTTTACGTCGAACACTAAGTACGTGGAAGTAAAAAACGAATTGATTTATTTGAACTTTTCTTAGAGAATCTAGATGGGAGAAAAAGATTCGAAGAGAAAGGGTGAAAACTAGGAAGAAATCGAAGTTGTAAGTAAGTATCTGACCGTAGGTTGCGAAAGAATCTGGAGAAAAGGTCAAGAAAGCATGCCGTTTTAACTCCTCCCTGGTAAATTAAAGGTCGAGGATTCAATCCTCAGATTCAATATTCACTCTTGAATTTTCTTTTAATCATTTGACTGGTAACCACTGACCTTTAGACAATAATTTCATCTAAAAAATTTTATGAAATTTATTTAGCCTCTTTGTTTTTAGCATAAGTAACAACAAAATTTAATTTAATGTTCCCACCATATTTATTCCAAATGCGAGACGTCACTAGTTAGGAACATAAACAAATGCTTATTGATCTTTCGTATACCACCTTTTTTATAATTTTCAAAATAAACATTTTTCACTTTCGCAAGCCTTTCATTAATTATGTATGATGGATGTAGGGAAAATTTGGAGTTTACATAACTGTCCAGTATAATAAGTAGGCACTTTTAAAAGTTTTAATTTTATATTGTTTTATTCTGTTGATGGAAGATTCTATTTTTAAAATGCCAGGGAAAATGAAAAATTGGCCAGTGAAAAGTTAGGGAATTTTGTTTGGCCGAAAAAAAAACTTTTTTGTTGAAAATTCATATTTTCATCTTAAACATAAAACTTTTTAAAGTTAATTGCTACTTTTGCCTTAAAAGGTTAACAATTAGCATGAACTTTTTCGTTTTATTTTTTGTTGAATTACCAACTTATAGATTTTTCGTTGTAAATTCATCTTTTGTGTTGAAGCTGATTTTTGCGAATAGAAGATTCAACTGTCTTCTAAAAAATTGGTCTCTCTGGCTTGAAAGCTACATTATTTAAAATCAACTGTCTTTGGTTATCTTTTTGTCTTTACAAGTCAACTGTTTTCCGATCATTCGACTTTTCAGCTTCTAAATTCAAATATTTGGTTGAGAATTTATCTATTTGGATGAAATTGCAAATGCTTTGAATAAAGTGTAATCTTTTTGTTTGAAAATTCAACTATTTCGTGAAAAATTTAATTATTTAATTAAAAATTCAAGTAATTTACAAAAATTATGCTTTTGGTCAAAAATTAAATTGTTTTAAAGAAAATTCTTCTATTTTGCGAGAAATTTGAACTATTTTGTTGAAAATTAAAAAAACAATCCAATTAATTTGTTGAAATGCACCTGCTATTGTTTGAAGTTTATTCTCATGTATTTGACAATACACCCTTTTGGTCTTATTTAAAAAAAATAAAATCCAATTATTTTGTTGATAATACAATTGTATTTAGTTGAAGTTTATCTTTTTTTTTGATAATTCGACCGTTTGGTATGTGCAGGGAAAAAATTCAAGTATTTGTGCATAATTCAACTATTTAGTTGAGAATTAAACTATTTTCTGCAAAAATCATCTTTTTTTTTTGTACACAATTTAACTTCATTTAACTTCATGTATTGTATTGAATTAAAAATTCATCTTTTATGATAGAAAAGTATTCTTTTTTGTTGAAATAAATCAATTAAAAATTTTATTTTGAAATTGTATTCTTAGGTTTTTACAAGATTTTTTTTTAATGTTCTAAGATTAAAATTCTGGTCTTTAAATATTAATAGTCAAGGAAAATAAAGTTTTTCAGTCACCCTATTAATGAGAAATTTCCTGAGAAGCTTGTTTAAGATTCTTTTCACTCCTATGCGACATTGAAGGCTTTATTCTTATCAGAAGTAAAAGTTACAAGGGTTGTGTGAAACAAATGGCAGCTACTTTGAAGAGGAAAAATGTTTGAGAGAACAATTTAGCCCTTACAGTTTAAAACAATAAACGTAATGATGTAGCTGCGGAGTTTCAATTCGCGTTGGGCGTAAAGTAATTGAGAGGAGAGGATCCTTAAAGGCAGGAGTACTTTGAGGTCAATACTCCAAGCAAAAGTACTCTACAAATACGGCGATGTCTTGTTGCACACTCAACCCAACCTAACCGTACCCTACCCTACTCCTGCATTTTCTATCTCTCCTTTCCTCACGTGTGTACACAAAAGCATCACAATCTTCTTTTTTCTCTCAATTTTCTTAACTTCTTTTTTACGAGTTCCGGTTCCCGATGGCATTACTCGGTTAAGCCTGGAACTTGATAAACTTATGCTTTCAGCAAACATTAAAGCGTAGAAAGGCGTATTTTTAGCTGCTGATGGCGGCATAAAACCCAGCTGCTGGATTAGAGCCGTGAGACTAGTTATGCTCGTTGTAAAATAACCGAACTTCGTGACCGAAACCAAAACTAAGGAGACCTATTCGATAAAATCGGATCAAGAATTTATTTTATTGCTCCTAGTTTCTGAGTATTTCCTCAATTAAGAGCATCCGCAACATAGTTTCCACTTTAAAGGGAACGTGATTCTGAAAGGTTCTCCCCTCAGGGTGACACGACGCCCTGATTTATCAGGACATCTCCTGTTTTTGTAGCGCTATCCCCATTTTATGATTGTTTGTGCTATGTCCTGATATCTCAAGCCTGAAATCGAAAATTAGCGATGTGGGTTGCGCAGGCCTTAATTTTTTTCACAATTTTCGAGGGCGCACTTTTATTGTGACTTTTCAGTTTAATTTCAATGACTTGACTTGTTTGGAATTTGATTAATATTTCAAAAGAAAGGAGAGCATGGAGTTATCTAAAAAAATTGGAAGTTCTGAAAAGTATTTATAATAATAAACATTTTGTACATATTGTACTCAGTTATTTAAATAAAAATGTTGAACTCATATAAAAATATATTTGTAGAATTTGTAAACTTAGGGAATCCATTCTCAAATTTATTATTTTGATCGAAATTCAACAGTTTTGTTCAAATAAAAAAATCAATATTTTTGGAGGAAACTTCAACTGTTTTGTTGAAATTTCGTCTTTTTTGGGTTAAAAATTCAACTATTTGGTTGGATATACATTTTAATTCAACTTTTTTGTAGAAAAGTCACCTTTCAAGCATAAAAATTCCACATTTCGAATTATTTTTTTTTTCTTTTTCGACAGAAAAATTTTTCGGGGTATAAATTTCTATTTTTCTTTTGCTTCTTTCATCTGTTATTCTAAAATCTATTTGTTCAAAATGCGTGTTTTTTGCTTAAATTCAGCTGTTATTTCGTTTCAAATAAAAATGTTTGTTGGTGAAAATATCAACTACTTCATTTTTATTTGGATAATTCAACTACTTAGTTGAAAGTGTTTGTTAACAATTTATTTTTTGTTTTATGATTCATCATTTTAATTAAAACGCTTTTTTTGTAAAATTTAAAAAAATATTTTGTTGAAATTTCTATTGTTTTTGGTTAAAAATTATTTTTCGCCTGCAAAAACATAACTATTCTATTATTGGAATAGTTTATATATACATAATAGTTTTTTTTTAATATTTCCTATTTCATTTTGATGAAAATTCGTCTTTTTCATAGAAAGTTAATATTTATGGTTAAAAATTCATGTTTTTGGTCGCAAATTTAATTATTTGATTCAAAATTAATTTTTTTTGGAGTTTCATCATTATGTAGTTTTAAATTCAGGTATTTCGTTAGAAATTAACTTTTTTAAATAAACATTTTAATATTCTGCTAAAAATTATTTTTTAAACTGAAAGTATGAGTATTCCATTTCCGGTTGAAAATGTATCATTTTTGGTGTAAATTTAATCTTCATAGTTGGAAATTCATCTTATTGGTCGAAAATTCAACCATTTGGCTTTAAATTAATTTTTAATTAAAAATTTATCTTTATAGTTGAAAATTCATTTCTTTGGTTAAAAATTTATCTATATTTGATTGAAAATTCGGCTTTTTTTATTGAATGTTAATCCTCTTCGTAAAATTGTAATCGTTTTGATTCACAATGTATTTCTTGGGATGGATATTTAACTATTTTTTGAAAGACTCGCATTCTTTATAGAAAGAATTTACGTTGAATCAGATTGTCAAGAAGACTCCTCTTTTTCTGAAGCAGTTGTTATTTTTGTAAAGAATTAAATTTTATTTTTCTTTAGCTTATTATTGAAAATTTCCATCATTCCGATATGACTACCCCAGTTTCTAAAAAATTTGTATTTGTTCAAATATTTTTTCGTTCCAAAAAATATTCTTCTGGAGTTCGATTATGTAACTTTTTTAGTTTCACTTCCACTTCTTTAATTGTTATGCAATTTCTTTAAATAATTACTATTTGTTCAAAAAATTTCTTTTAATTGTCCATGAAACTTTGGTTTCTTTAGTAAAATTTATTTCTGTAAAAATCACATTCAATTTTGTCGTTTGAAAAGTTATTTCCTTTTTTTCCTTTTAAATTCGTATTATACTTATATTATACTTATATTAATCCCGGAGATTAGTTGATAATGGTCTCAAATAAACTGAAAATTTTTATATTTCTAAAATTTTACTCGAAATTGAAAAAAATTATGATGATTAATTACTTTAAGAATTTTTATAAAAAAACGTAGTTCTCAATAACGAAAAATTACCGGAAGAATTGCAGGAAAATATTAATCTTAAACATTTATTTCAGAAGAAAGTTGTTTAAGCCAAAGAAAATTTACACCAATCCGAATGTGTTATAAAATGGGGTGGTAATATCTGAATGAAATCGATTTTCAATAATCAGCAACAAAGTTAATCCTGACAATGACTAATTGTATGACTCAAGATAAAAAAACTATACCTTTCAATGAGATAGTAGAGAAAAATATTATTTGTCCAACACCCGCGAGAGAAATGCAACTTCGGAGGCTTGTCTCGCGTGGTCGGGTCATTTTTGAGATTCCATAATGAGGTTTAGGGCTTCAAAATTCAAAGTAATTTGACAAAAATTACTCGCAGGAAACTCCCCAACAAATTCTGATAATCTACAGAAACATAGTTTAAACCCAAAAACATGCATCTCACTTTTTTAAAAAACCCATAATTTTACTATGTTAATCTTATGGGATTTTCGGGTCTTTTTGTCTTAATACACTTAATATTAACCAATTTGGCTCAAACTTACACTATTTTATGTCAAGATTTCGTAATTTTCTTTAATATCGTTCAAAATTGGACTTCAATTGTGATTTCAATTGTAAATATTTAATTAAATGATTTTTTTAATTTATAAAGGATAACAATTTCCCCATTTAAATCATTGGATAAACAAATTACTAATAAATTTAGATAAACCTTCTGCCTGAGTGAAAATCAAATTTTCTCGTAAACAGAAAAACGCAACTTAATAAATAAAACATCAAATTAGAAGTTAAAGTCGAAAATCGTTGGAATAATCACTTAAAATGGAGATTTTAATAAAGTGTGTCTTTTTGTTTGTCTTGTCGAAAACATAGAAACTTCTATTTTTGATTGCTCATCTCAAGAGGGTTATATTAATTATTGGAAATGTTTGTAATCAATGAATCTGAATGAAGCAAGCGTTTTCCCAAGTCAGCGGAAATGATAAGCAGGGAACACGCTTGCAGGTTTTTAATTCTCTGCCGGTTCTGCACAGAGTTAAGAAATGAATAGCAAGTCATTGGGGAATGAGTTCTCGTCCCAAATGATCACTGAATCAGAGATAAAAACGACATTTTATTGTCTCTTTTGTCACCAAGATAATTACTCAAGTAACTTCTCCCACGTAATTATTATTATTATTTATTAAATCTCTTTTTTTCTTCTTTCAGGTAAGTCGACTTCATCTTCATTGTGCTGTAAAACTTGACATACTTCTGTGAGTAAAAAAATTTCAATTTGAGAGATTGATTACTTAATAACTAACAGTTTTTATTTATATATTAATTAAAATTATATAAATTAAAATAAAATAAAAAATGGAACCAAGGTGTTCGCAGCTCAGGAAAAATCTGGAAATCAGAGGAAAGTCAGAGAATTTTGTTGGTCAGGGAAATAGTCACTATACAAGTCAGGGATTTTGAAAATAATAAAAAGAGAGGTGCCCTGATTATATAGTCAGGGCCTCCACTGAAATAAATAATATTTTTTGGTTTTCTAAACATTTTTTACAAATTATTAGAATTTTTTCAATTCTACTTGAATTTTTTTGAATTCTCATCAACTTAAACTGAATTTGTTCAATTTCACCTGATATTCTTGTAATTCACATCAGATTTTTAAAATTATTTTTATTTCAAAAGAACGTTAGTCACGTTGTAACTGATTTCAAGTAAATTAGGCAGTGACCGTCCTGAGGTCAATATTTTAAAATTGATAAATTAAGGCTTTAGATTGTTTTACTCCATTTGTAAAAGATTCTATATTGAAATATCACAAAATTAGCATTTTGACTCTAAATATTGATGGCCAAGGAAAATGAAGAAGTAGTTAAAAGTCAGGGAATTTTTAAAATGAAGATTTGCGGCTACCCCTAGCAACAGCTTATACAAATTCTTCAGATTGGTTTTGAATCCATAAATCAATAAAAAAATTATGCAATTTCAATTTCGAACCACGATTGATTTTTTCAAAGGTTATGTTTTCCAAAGACTTACAAGCGACGACGTAATTTCGGCGCCATTCTGACAAGAATTTCAAAATCACGAGAAGTATTTCTCGTTTATTAATGTAGAAATAGTAAAATACGAGAAATTACAAATCTGAAATTTTTCTTTAATTAATTCCTAAACATAATTTTTCTCCGAAGCCTTGTTCATCATGTTTTCTATTTCACTACATTTTTCGAACATTTTCATTTATTTTTTCCTGACAATTTATAATTCGACCTCGACAATCGTGGTTTCGTATTTTTGAGGCAAAGAGGATAGGTCTCCTGCTGACTCGGAAATGATCCGATCCAACCCCCCAACACGTAGCTGGTACGAAGGAAATTGACTTTGCCTTGGATAAACATTTTATATTATAGGGTTACTCTGTCAACATCTGTACTATGATGCCAACGAGCTCCAAATATAGTGGTTCTCAACTCAATTTTTCGTTCCATCAAACTCTGTCGCCTTTCCATTTACAAATCACACTTATCACTCATTCCTCTTGACGTGCCCCTCAATGGGGTGAATAGTTTCTTTACCATTTTTGCCACGATGGCCCCGTATGTTCTCCAGGAGATTTATTTAATTGCTTTAGACAACAACTTTTCTTGCACAAATTAAATCGTTCCAAATATTAAAAAAAAATTATACGTATCCTTGGGATCTAAAAGGATTAATTTACTACCAAAAAAGACAAATTTTTACAAAAGTATTTAAATTTTCAACTAAACAGTTCAATTTTGGACCGAGATAATGAAATTAATACCAAAAAGGCAACTTTTCAACAAAATACATGAATTTTCAACAGTATAGTTGAATTTGCACCTAAAAAAGATCAATTTTGTACAAAAAATAGAATACTTTAATTTTTAATGAAAAATTTTTCAACCAAATAAAAAATTTTTTTTTTAAATCGTTCAATGAAAATTCGTTCAACCCAAATGACTAAATTTGTAACTAAAATGAATAATCTTTAACTAACAAAAGAGCAAATTTTTAACAAAGTAGTTCAACTTTACCATATCGCTTACATTTCGATTTTAGTGATTTGCATGCCTGAAGATAAGAAATAATTTTGTCCACGCATCATCCCCCCCCTTCCGCATTTAAGACAGCATAGATAAATTGTTGTTTTCCCCACCCAGTGGTCTTTGCGTAATTTACGCACGGCCCCTTTAATATATTAGAATTATACTTGGTCCCATGAGAGTAGTAATTATTACATCCCGTACAGGGCTGAGTGCTATACTCTTAGTAATCACGACAATATCTATAGCAACCCTTAGTATGTTATTTGAATTAATTAATAAAATCGTCTTCTCTTGATTTTATAATATGGGGTGTTACATAAGAGGACAAAAAGGGAAGAATCGATAAACGATATTATCCTGGAGGAGGATAGTGAAATAACCCTTACAAGCGAACTTCAGGATATCGCTGCGTCGATTTTCCTCTCGAGAGCTTCTATTTTTGAGAAGATCCTTTTGTATCGCCGGCTGCAGCCCATTTTTATTTCTCTTTTCATCTCCTCTGTCCCTTTTCACATGTCTTCCCTTCGTTCTCTTACTGTACGATGTACCTCCTTCCCACCACCCACACCTACAACCCCCAACCCCTACAATTCCCTGTCGCACAAAGATGGCCGCACCCTCGCGAACTTATTGTTCGCGACGATTATCTCACCCCGTTTCTCGAAAATCGAGAGCCATCTTGCCTTTATAAAAGAGCTCACTCGAACATTTTTCTTTTTTTGATTTTCTTTTTTCCGTTTGCTTGCGATAGTGGTACTATTTTCGGTAATTGTCTAGAATCGTGGCTTTTCCTAATTTTCGGTATATTTTTTTTATTATTATTATATGTTTTTCGAAACTAATGCGTGTAATGAAAAAAAGGAGATCGACAAAAGTTCATTGTTTTAATTAATATACTAAGTTTAAGGATATTTTTTTGAATCAACAAATTATTTCTTCCAAACAGTTAAACATTTATATGTACGCTATTTTGCATAAAATTTGAGTGAATTGAGTTCATTTTGACCGGAGATAGTGTGAACCTAGAAGGGTGTGACCAGAGGATAGTGTGACCCGAGGATGGTGTGACTCGTTGGAATAGTGAAACAATTAACAATTAAACTCTCTTTTTCAAAAAAATGTTGTAATTAAAAGTTAGATAGAATACTAATTTATACTTATTAACAAGCTATCCAACATTTTTAATAGGCTTTTAACCTAATTTTCGTTAATTTCGAAATATGCAATAAAAATGCACAAAACCCCGAAAAAACTCTTTATTATGCATTATTTATTTAAAAATACCTTACTTTTATGATATTTTTCTTTTGATATTTACTTTTTGATATAAAAAAAATCCGATTTTTAATGAAGAATCAATCATTTTATTATCTCTCCGAACGACTTTTTATTTCCGTGCTAAAATGAATAACTTACGACAAAAACCTTAATAAAATTATGAAAATTTGAAAAGTCAACGATTCTCGACAATTTAACCAATTATGAATGAATTTTGTAGGATATATTTATTTTGTGAAAGCTTTCTAATTTTGTATAGAGCTAAAAATCATCATCAGTTCTTCATTTTTAGCTACATATAAATAATATTCCGTATTTAGATCAAAAATTTTGAATTAAGAAAAAATATGCTCCTAATAAGAAAAACGATCGTAATTGTTATTGTAAAATTTATGATATAATTATTGTAATGCTTGCTATATTCCTTGAGATAACCATAATTTCTTTAATAATAATGTAGATCTGAAACTATTTCCGAAAAAGAATTATAATCAATTTATTTTTCTACAGAAAATCGGAAATAAAAATCTCCTTTAAAGCCCATTCCCTCTATTTTCGCCCACAAAAATAATTATAGAAGTTTCAAACAGACGCGAATTGACCTGAATAGGGTAGTTAAGCCATCGGATCGCGGTTCACATTCGAGCCTTTTATTTCTCACTGGCGGTAAATTCAAAAGGGATTAAACCTTAATTATAGCCGTTGCTCGTTTCAATCAATTCATTCCATACGTATTTGACCATGAATAGTCAATCCAAATTCTCAATGAAAATTACTAGCTTCTCTTGGAGTAGTTAATTTTTTTACGAAAATTAATAGATAATACGCCAAGCACCCTCAGAATATAACTACAGTAAATCCCGGGATATCAAACCGTTATATGTCATTCTGATTATCAACTTAGGATCAAAATGACGACCGACATAATTTTTCTGAAACAAAAATTTTGTTACAAAATTTTGAAGTTCAGGGGGAGAGAAAAATTTATTCTTTCTTATATAGGGCTATAAATCTTTATAGGCCTAGAAGTTCGTTTTTTTCTGGCTTAAAATGTTTCTTTAGATTCACCTAGTTCTGACTCCCACCATCTTCGTAGGACCAGCAGACAATGTTTTAGAGATTGTTGAATTTTCAACGAAATGGTTGTATTTTCAACAAAAATTGATCAATTTTTAACAATAAAATAAAAATAGTTACAATTTTAACTAGAAAAATTTATATTCAACTTTAAAACACGAATTTTCAGTCAAATGTGTTAAATGAAATATAAAGTTTCAGTCCAAAAGATGATGTTTCACCTAAACTGATGAATCTTCAATCAGAAAAATGAGTTTTCAACATAAAAGTTAAATTTTTAACTAAATAATAACATTTTCTGTTAAATAATATAAATGTTAACAAAAAAATAAGAATTCTCAACCAAACACACAATAACAGGCTATTCAACAAAAAGTAAGTAACTTTCAACCAAAAATATTTAAATCCTCAACTAAACTAATGAATCTTCAACTGAAATAGTTACATTTTCAGAAAAAAATTATTTTTAATAAAAAAAGTAGGAATAACAGACAATCTTGTAAAAAACTTAAATTTTTTAACGAAACAGTTGAATTTTTAACCATAATAAATAATTTTTCAACCAGAAATAGAAAAAGCACATTTAAAATTGAAAAAGCTATTATTCCACAAAAAAAATGTTTAACAAAATAGTTCAATTTTCAATCAGATAGTTGAATTTTGCATGTAAAAGATGATTTTTCAACTAAAATGATGAAAGAAGATTTTTAACAAATTACATGCATTTCCAGCTAAAGAAGAAAAAATTTCCATCAAAATAGCTTGATGCGCAATTTTGTAAACCACAGGATCCGAAATATGTATAAAAGCGTTTCATAATAATTTCATCCAACTTCGGAATCTAATTGGTCAAAATTTATTAACCGTGAGCTCCTATTATATAATACTCGTCTATATCTTTAAATTTGAATAATTATTCTATCCTTATTACACACAATATTTTGATGTGTGTTATTTTCTTTGAGTAAAAGTGTTACAGATTGCAAATACATTTTTTCTCACGAAAAAAATTGCTAGAAATGAATCATTTGGTTTTATTGAAAAAATGTAATATTCAATTCCAATGAAAAAAATTCGAGCGATAAGAAAATATGGCTAGACTTTAATTAAAACGTTACTATATATCTGACTAAAATCACAAATTATTCCTTCCACGCAATTAAACGTTTATTTGTATGCTACTTCGCATATAAGTTTAGTAAATTTAATTAGGTTACCATTAGGTTTAAAAAATTATTTGATAAATGTCCCCGCCCTTCGCCGCCCTTGGACCTGCTCGAAAAAGGAATAGAGTGTGACTGGAGGAGGGTGCGACCGGAGGATGGTGTGACCATAGAATGGTGTGACCCGTAGGAGGGTTTTGATATTTAAGTTTTTAGTAAAAAAAATTAATAAAGAAGAATTATATCGAAAAATCATAAATTGGACAAAATCGCGATTTTAGAGAAAAGTTATGTTTTTTACATGAACCGTCTATTAATCTTTTTATCTCTCCCGAAAATATGGCCAGAAAAGCAGGCAGCAAGAATCGAGTCCAAAATTTCCGGTTATAAACTCGAAGCGCTACCGCCTGAGCTAACCAACAGTTAAAAGATTCTCGCGCTGTCCATGCAAGTAGCATGAATTTTGTAAAGGCCTTTTTTCTTCAGAAATTTTGCATCTTATTTCTTTAGCAGATTTCAACGGTGCTAATGACCTATTACTAGGAGGAATATGAATTCGAACAAAATTCATAAGACTGAAGGTTCCTGCTTATAA
>JAWWLR010000004.1:41537016-41547652 GCA_035041075.1 Acraspis erinacei | reverse complement strand
TGCGCAATACTTTTTTTCTTTTTTTTCATTCTTTCTTTCGACGCCACAATCGCTCTTTGTTCTCCAAAACGTATGTTTGTCGCGACGTCAATCGATGGCTACAATCTGAACTCTTGACTGTGTGTGCATTCATTTCTTTCGGTCACGCCATGTCCCCATGGGCTTTAATTAAAGGGGAATAGACGCAAAGAAAATATTGCTTTAGGTTTGAATCGAATTTCCTAGAGAGGGTTGGGGAAATGCGTTGGAAGATCGAAAAGGAAACCATATTGTCAATAATAATTCAAGAAGAGTTCAGTTCGCGGGCTTATTTTTGGGGGTTGGCTAGCTTAAAAATGTTAGAATAGGTCAAATATTCCGGTTATGGCAAGAATTCTGCGTTCTGTGCATTTATATAATTTCCTTTTCTTGAATAATATGTTTATCTTTAAATATGTTTCTAAGCGGACACATGGAATTCTTTAAGATCTAAGATTAGTTAGTTTTTATTAGGTAGGCCCAGAAAAACAAAAGTTTCCACTTTTCGGTGGAAATCCCCCTTCATCATTTATTAGGTTCCAAAAAAGTGAATAGAAGTCCATCATTAATTTTTAATGTAAAGTCCGCTGAGCTAACTTCAGATAATCCCGAAAACTACCCGACTGAAGTGCAATAACGATTTTTTATAGATACACAAAAATAAATAAATAATAATTATTGGATAATTTTTTTCTGTTTAAACCATTTTTGTTTATTACAAAAATCTTTCTATAGACTATCGCGCATTCAGGTTATTTTATAAATAAAATGGCCTATTTAATGAACTTCAAGAGTAAATATTTTTATTTCAATTATTTTTTAAATGTTTAAACAATTTATTTGTATTTGAATTCTTGCTGGTTTTTCGAAGATTTTCAAAAAATTATCCTAATTTTACTTCTCCTAAGTTATTTCTTAGTATTTAAGCACTTTTTATTTGGTAAACCCATTTATTACCTCATATTATTGCGAATTAATGGTTATTTTTTAAGGGCTTGGCCTAAATTATGAATTTAAAGAGTGATTTTTTTTAAATTTTCGTTGTCTATTTATTGTTTAAATCATTTAATAAGAACAATTTGAAATAACGAATTTCACTTAAATAATACCCCCTATAACTATAAATAATCTTTTTGGCCAAACATTCAACTGTCTTATTTTGTTTTTGTCATTTTAAATATAAAATCTGTCTTTTTGGATTATAAATTCATCTTTTGTTAGACAAATGATCTTTTGTGGATGAAAATTCATTTTTCATGGTTAAAACTTTATTCTCTTTACTTGTGAATTCTACTACAATATTTTAGTTCCGGAATTGATGATATTAAATTATTTTCATTGGAAAAGTTTACTGTTTTATTTTGGGTGAAGAATTCAACACTTTTCTTCAAAAATTGTACTATTTTATTAAAAAATGTTGTTACATTCTTAAAAATCTTAAAAAATCATCTTTTTTATAAAAAATTCATCTTTTTTTATAAAAAATTCAACTGTTTTGTTGAAAATTCGTCTTTATGAATAGAAATTTCATCTTTTGGAATAGAAAATTCATGCCTTTGTTTTTAAACTTCATATTTTGATATAAAAGTTATCTTTTATGATTGAAAATTCATCTGGTTTTGGTTTAAGTTGAATCTTTTTTTGTTATAAATTCCACAATATTTTTGGAAATTCATTGTTGCAGTTTTAATATTGAACTATTTGTCGAAAATTCACCTTTTTATTTAAACATTCCTCTCTTTTGCTTCAGCGTTCAACTATTTTGTATATGCAACTGTTTAATTAAAAATTAATTTTCTTGTTTAAAAAGGCGTCTTTATTGGTTGAAAATTATGTTCTTGTGAAAAATAATCATTTACGGATTTAAAAGTCAATTAAAAAAAACATTCTTTTTAGCCAGAAAATTCAACTCTTGTTGAAAATTCCCCTATTTTGTTGAATATGCAATATACTTCGATTTGAAATCTTAGGTATATGGTAACTACATTCATGTTATTTAAAATAATTTATTTCCCTATTACTTCACTATTTTTTTTTTAATGGACCCTTTTCCCCTGTTTTGAGAACATTTTTGGTGGCTCCGTTATATTATCTTTTATTTAAGTTTGTTTACAAAAATGTTGTTATTATATCGCCGTATATAATATGTAACATTATTGACATTTTATTCCTATATTAGACGGAGACATTTTTTAAGTAAAATTCTCTAAAAAATTGTAACACTATATTTTCTTTTTGTTTTCAGGTAAGCTACTGTCATGGTTGTCTTTATCTCTCTATAATTGACTACTTCTGGTGAGAAAAACATAGTGAATTAAAATAATTTTACTCGACACGATGATTTTGTTTTCTGTGCCTTGAACCTAAAGAAAGATTTAAAGTTAGGAATTTCGAAATTTCGAAGATATATTCAGGGCTTGGAGAAGGTCCAAAATTGCATGGAGGAAGTTTTTATTTTTATACTTCAAAGCGAAAAGATTTGAAAAATGTGACGTCTATATTTCAAAGCGTACTAAATCAAGGAACATGACAGACTGAAGTTTATACTTCTCAAGGAGTTGTAAACGATAAGTTAAATATTTACTGTCAATTTATAGAGTTTTTTATTAAATATTTATTTAATCTCTGCCATCTAACGCATAAATTTGTAATCAATTTTTCCTTTCTTAAGCACTCAAATTTAAGTTTATAAAATTAAACGTGGAAAAATTTATTATACAATTTCAACAGTTATCACATAAATAGAAAAGTTAAACAAAAGTTGCAAATATTTAAGTTGAAAGCATTTCAAAATCAAGAGAATACAAACTTTAAAAGTATATTTTTTATTCAGATCAAAAAAATGGAAATATAAAAAATTGAACACTCCTGAGTAGAAGAATTCAGAATTTAAATGTGTTAGAAATTTTTAAAATATTTTTAAGTAGGTTTAAATTCTCTGAAATTTGAGCACAGCAAAAATATATAATTGAAAGCCTGAAAAAAATAATACAAAATTATTGAAAGTTTGAATGTTTTTTATAGTTACTAGAAAAAGCACCAGCTAACTCAGAAAATTGTGAAACTTTTTTTCTGAAGTTTGCTATTACCTAAACTTGGAACTAAAAATACGCTATACTGAGAAAATTTCCAAAAAATTATAACCTACATATCACATTTTTTGTGTGAAATGGAACCATGAGGAAAGGTAGCGTATGAGGGCCCCGAAAAGGTATATACTTATTTGGGTTCGATCGACAAACGCCTTGGTTTTGCGTGTTAATAAAATATGTTTCAACAAATTCTTATTTTCGTAAATTTGATATGCCCAAATTTTTACGGATTTTTATTTGCAGCTGCATCAGAAATGTAAGGAGAATTGACTTTAAATATTACTTTTACCATTTTGTGATGTCTCTGAAAAAAAATTGATAAGCTAAAAATAATATTTAAAGTCAGTTAAAAAAGAATAATTTGACAAATCAAAAACGCAGATGAAAAAAATTCAATATATTTATAATTATGATTTCCTAGACTAATTAAAAATTTGTGTAGCGTATATTTTTTATTTAATGTATATTCTAGTGTATATTCCATTTCGTATTTCCAAGATTTTTTTCGACCCACCCTTTCATACAATTCTTTAAAGGCAAACAAATCAATGATTAATATATTTTATCTAGGTTTTATCTAGAAAAATAAATTCCAAAATCAGCCCCTACTTCTCCGGAATGAGATTCAAATATATACTTAATGTCTGGATAAAATAGAGAGCCAGCTAGAAACTTTGGACCTAGAAAAGCATAAAATGCACTCTTAAATGAAAAGGGATGAGAGACGAGAGAATAAATTAGAGAGAGAGAGAGAGAGAGAGAGAGAGAGAGAGCGAGAGAGAGAGAGAGAGAGAAAGATAAAGAGGAAGAATTTGAGAGGGATGGGGCCAACGTGACTCGGGGAGAGAAAATCTAATTGCTGTCCAATTTCCCGCGACACAAGGGTCATTGCGAGGGCACGTACGAATTCACTTCTCGCGAGTTGTTTTCTGCTGTTTACATTTTGCAACCATTAATCTTTCTGTCGCTGGTGGGCGAATTTCATTATTGACGAAAGGGGGATGATAAAAGACGATTTGTTAACAGAGTTCACTTAAAAATCGGAAATAATTGCAAAAAGCCCAACATCTAATATGTAGAAATTGCTCTTTTTTATTTAGATCATAGATGATAGTTCAAACTATTTAACAGTAAGGTTTTTTTCTGATAAATTTCTATTAGTTGTGTTCCAGACGTTAAATTATGAATATTTTACATCCCGAAAACAAAATAATTTTTAAAACGAAATAAAAATGTCGAATATCTATTTTCCACTTCTTTCTATTATTGGTTTTTGCACTTATACGAATATCATTATCCTAAGATTCTTGAGAAAATTCAAAAAGATTTTTTTAGATTTTTAAGTGTCAAATAAATATTTGAAAAAAGTGCGTCTTTGAACCAATAGAATTTAAATTTAAAAAAACAGTTGAAATATATTAATAAAAAAATTTAAATTCTCAATAAAATGGTCGAATCCTTAAAGATAAAAGATTAATTTTCAACCAGTTGCATTTTCAATCAAAAATGATCAAATATTTTTCAAAATCGGCGAATTTCTTACAACGCAGGTACATTTTTTAATTCAAAAATATCAATTTTCCACGAAAGTTAATTCTCAACATAACTTACATGAGTTTTTCACCAAAAATGATGAATTCTCAACGAAAAATTTAATAATTGATATTTCAAACTAATTTTTTTTAATTTGATTTAAAAACAATTTAACTAATCAAAAACTAAGAATTTCTCAACAAAGTAGTTGAGTCCTTTACCAAAAAGATTAATTTTCAAACAGTTGTATTTTTTATAAAAAAAGGATCAAATATTTTTCAAAAATAGGTGAACTTTCTGTAAAACAGTTTATTTTTAGCCAAAAAATATGAATGTGCAAACAAAAAAGATTAATTCTAAACGAAAAATGTCATAGTTAATATTTCAATTAAAAAAGAATTAAATTTTTTTATTAAAAACAGTTGAATTCATGAAAAGTCGAATTTTTAAATTCGAATTATGAATTCTCAAACAAACAAGTGCACTTTTAACAAAGTTGTTTAACAAAGTATGTAGTCGAATTTTCAAGCCAAAAGGATGAAATTGGAACGAAAAATATAATTGTAAAAAATGGTAAAATTTGAAGTGCAAAATATTTTTCAATAAAGAATAAAAATTTCAAATAAATATTTAGTTTTTAAGTTTCTTTTTTTCTTTGCTTTAAGTTGATATAAATATAATTTTATTAAGTTTTTCGAGAAAATTGACAAAGATTTTTCAAGATTGCAAATACGTTGAACATTTATCTAGAAAATTTCTAAACAATTTTTTCCTTATTTCGCAGTATTTTAAACAATTTTACGAATAATTTGCTTAAGTTTAAAAGATATTTAGGACTATTTTACGCTTGGAACAAATTAAGTAATATATTATATATTTTCAAAAATCTCTTAAAGTTTAGAGATATTTTTATTCTCCTTCTAACTTCTAAAATTCCTAAATATATTTTAAACTGACTGAAATTATTCCTAACATTGTATTTAAATTTTCCGGATTCGACTTTTTCAATTTTAGAAATTTTTTGTCACGGTTTAAAATGTTTTTAAATATTCTCAAAATATTAATTTTTAAAAAGAATCACTTTAAATATGCTCAATTATTTATTACATTGAAACCTTTAAAAATCTTTTAAAAACTTCAACATTTTTTTCAAAATCCTCGAAAATCGACATTTTGTTTTAAGTAATTAAAAATATTTTTAAAATTTTAATTATTTTTTTAAATTTCTAAAAGCTTTAAAACATCTTTTACATTGATACCAATTCTTCTTAAAATTGTTAAAAAATTCAGCAAAATGAAAAAAAATGCCTGCAAACCTTCCAGTTTCATTTTTGAAAATTTTGGTCATCTTTTGGAATGTTTCGAAATATTTTCAAATGTTATCCTAAAAAAATTGTAGCGAAATAAAAAACTATACAAAATTTTCCGAGAAATCGTAGTACAATTTTTTTATTCTCTTGAAACCTTTCAAAATTCTTAAAAATCTTCTGAATGTTGTGTTTGAATTCTGCAAACGTCTACCTGTCGAAGTTCTTAAAAAGCTTCAAAAATTTATTTCACATCTTCTAAAATTTACATATTTGAAATTTGTGGAAATCTTTTCAAATTTTGATTAACTTATTAATATTTTCAAACTTCTAGTATCTTAATATCATTAAGATTCTTTTTCGACATTGTATTTTCCATACTTAAAGCTTAAAATTATTCATTTAAAATACAACCTAAATCATTAGAAATGTTCCCAGAAATCATATTGTTGGTACCGGTAATTTATATTATTTCTTAATGTTAAAAACACAGTTACAATTAAAGTGTTCTATTTTATCGAAAATGTTTGGTAGCATTAAAAAATAAATAGTATCATTAAGTAAAATTACATTTAACCTCATTTAATATGGTCAAAAGTTGATAAATAGAATCCTTTTGTTATTTTCAAATTAATGGTGAAAAAGTTAAAAGCAGAATTGTTGCCTCATTCTTCAATGTAGTTCACGCGCTCGAAATTCGCCCAAAAGTTTAAACTCAGGCCGATTAAAAACGCCACTGCGTTTTTCCTAACCTTCCTTCAAAAATTTTGATTAGTTGTGTACACTCCCGTCCTAGAAACAAACAAATCTATAATATACGTATACATCGCTTTCCAGTTTAGCAATGAGCGTGGCAACACCGCACTCAGTTTAATGGCTACTATGGCTAACTACTCATGCACGTGGATTTGACAAGCGCCTTCGTCAGCAAGGTAAACACTGTTGCCAAATCGTCAGTATTTCCTTGCGCTATATTTCTCGCGTGAATAAAAATAATATTTTTTGGACATATATCTCTTATACTAAACTCAAAACAAAATTTCAATTTTTGTAAAATTTTCGTTTTATCTTCTTCTATACATCTCTAGCTTCTAATCATAAATGTTTTCTAATCATAACTGTTCAGATGCTAAAATTAAAAGTGTATATATTTAACTCGTTTTTATATGGGACCCATCTAAAAGGTACTGTTTTCAGTAGACAATGTCTAACTTTACAGACTCAAAATTGAGTTAAAAACTGCATGGTCGTTGCATACGAATCTACTGTATGTATTGCGCAAATTTAAGAAAATTCCTAAGAAAAGTGAAATATCTCGTGAACTACCTTACCATTTAAATTTGCTATTTCAAAAATAAATTCTTAGAATTAAAATTTCTCATTCAGAAATTTTGATTTAAAAAATTTAAGAAAATTTAAAAGAACAAACTGAAAATAGCCTCTTGAAGCAGTTTTCACGCAGTATGCAACCAATCAGGTAGTCAACAACGAGTGCAAGATTTTCGAGAATTTCGTTCCAGCTACTTGTTTAGACAGGATTTCATAATTGTTAAAACAAAGTAAGTAAAATAAAATCAACAGTTGGGCAATCTGCTTTTAAGGTCCAACAGAGCACGAAATTTCAATTTTTCGGTAGACGATTCAGTGACCTCTGCTCTGATTAGAACCTGCGTACGTGAGAAGTGCACATCCGGGGGAATTCGGGCTCCTTAGGACGCAATTCCAGGCACGTAAATTATGATTTTCCCATGATTTACTTGCCAGAGTACATGGCGTATGTCACGAGGGTGTATAGCTGTGTTTGTCGTGTAGCTTTAAATCTAATTTATTGCTGCATCGTCTCTAAGTTACAGGCCAAGATTACCATCGTATACAGATCGCAGATTGCAGCTACTAGTGTATGCATTGTGAAAACTTTAGAACCTCGATAAGCCAGCATTATACACAAAGGGACAAAAAATTACCTCTTAAGGGCATGTAACCTGTGCCATCAGAAATTATCGACCGAGCTCGTAATTATCTCCTCCCAACTTATTTTTATAGTAATGAAAATATCGCCGTAACATTCTCAGTCGTGAAAGCAAACAAAGTTTCTCGGAATCTCTATTATCATAAGAGAAAAACAGAAATTCGTAACATCTTTTCAGCCCTGATGAAGCTATAAATTAAAAAATTTAATTTTTTCTTAAAAAAGATCTTCGACGGATAATCGGAAGTCAAATTTTTCAAGGATCTTTTTTCAGAAAAAAATGTAATTAAAAACATTTTTAATTCATATCTCAATCTAGCCTGTAAAGACTTTAGGAAGTTCTATTATCCTCTGATGATAATACAGATTCCGTGAAAATTTTTACTTGTAACACCTGGCATAAGAATGCTTGTATTTTTGAGAAAGCATTCTTTTTTCGATCTCTGTAGTAGCTTAAAGGAAAAGCACCCGACCGGCATTCGGAAGTTCTGTAGTTCGATTCCCAGCGGAGCGAAGGAGATCCTTAAAAAAATTAATTTTAAAAAATAGAAAAATTCAAACCAAGAAGATTATTTTTCAGCCAAAAAAGACGAACTTCCAAATAAAAAATATAAATTCTAAAGCAAAAATTGACAACTTACATTTGACCGAATTAGGTAAATTTTCGATTAAAAAGGATGATTTAAAAAAAAATAGTTCAACTTTCAAGCGAAGGATGAATTTTCAAATAACATAAAATTCTTGGGTCTTCAACTGGAATAGTAGAATTGTAAAAAAAATCAACTAAAATTATCAATCTACAGAAAAAAGGTTATTTACCAAAGAGCTTCAACCTTCAACCAAGTATTTTAATATTCAACCAAAAAACATGAAGAATGTAATAGATGATGTTTAAACCAAGAAAATATTTTAATTTAAAATAAAAAAAACGTTAAATGAAACCAAGCAGGATCAAAATACAACAAAATAGTTGAATCCTTGACCAAAGCGAATAATTTATATTCAAGCAGTTGTATTCTTAACCAAAGACGATTAACTTTCTATTAAAAGAGAAGAATTTTCAAATAAAAATGGCGAATTTAAAACCAAAAAAGTTTTTTTAATCAATTCAAAACAAATTTAGTCTAAAATATTGAATTTTTAAGCAAAAAGTAGGTTTTCAACAGAACAGTCGAATGTTCTACCTCGAACTTTAATTTTCTACAAACGAGGAAGAATTCTCATCAAAATACATATATTTTTAACTAAATAGTTAAATCTTACACCAAGAAGATTAATTTTCTACCAAAAATACTGAATTTTCAACCAATTACATAAATTTACAACTAAATAGTTTCAGCAATTGGTCTTATGTTAGTCCAACTTTATTTAATGATTTTTTAGTATATTTCTTCATTTCTAAATTTTTAAAACTACATAGCTGAATTTTGAAATTAAAAAATATCAATTTTTAAGCTAAAATGGACATTTCATTGAAGAATTGTTTAGTTTATAAAAAAACGTAATCGTTCAATTTTTAATATATCTAGCTTAAAATTGCCTGAAATGATTTTCAGCTGAGTTTTTATTACTTCAAACAATTGAGATTTCAACAAAAGAGTAAATAATTTCATAATAATAATATAAATTACTCAAATATTCAATAGAATACAAAGGTAGAGATAATTGTTTATGGAAAACCTGAAAAAGTCCTTTAATTTTGTTTTCAATTTAAGAATTGAACCAAACATTTTGACACAAATATCTAAATTAACTCAATCATTTTTTACACTGAAGAAAAATAAAAAAAAACTATTTTACGATTTTTTATTTTCTTATCAAATTCAATTAATTGAGTTCATCAATTTTTAACGAAAAACGTTTCCAGTATAGAATAAACTTCAATCTCAATTTAGATTTCAAGAACCTTAATTTCCTGCTGAGCACACATTCACTTTTTTATTGAAAAAAATTAATTAAAGTTTTGTTATGGCATCCAAAAGTAATATACCCTTTGAGCAGTTTTAAATTTAAAATCGGAAAGTTTGATTAAACAGCATACTTTAAATTTTAACGTTCTATAAAGAGTTCAGATAAAAAGGATTTTCCCATTGGAACGTATCAAACTATAATTTGTTGATTATAGTTTTTGAAATCTGAATGTTAAATGGAAACATGATATTGAATAAAATCATATAAGCATAATTGTTAGAAATCCTATCAAATTAATTAATTTAAGAATTAATGACAATATTAATTTTTAAGAATTATGGAAGGCTTCAAAAGGGTAAAAACCATTTCCTTAAGATTTGCAATAAAATTGAAGATTATGTTTTTATTTTGAAAAAATTATTTTCAGAGAATACCAAAATAATGTACTCCAAATTTGAATAAATGTAAAACAACATAGATGCTCTAAGATTCTGAAATAAAATTTTGATTCTTTTTAATGGCTTCAAATGATTTTCAGCTGAGTTTTTATTACTTCAAATGCAAACATTTTTAGGTTTAGAGTTCGAATTTTTTCATTTTCATTTGATTGCCCGTGAAACATGTTTTCGAAATGGGAAACACCCGGAAAATGACCGCGATTCTTTTATCTGATTAAAACGGCCAGACTGTATGTGCATGTGCATCAGGGTGGTATTTATTTTTCGATTTTGGATTCTTCTTGGTCTCAATCTCTATTGGGGATGTGAACAAATTACGGACGTGTAGAAGGGGGGGGGGGGGGTGGT
>JAWWLR010000004.1:41494584-41505036 GCA_035041075.1 Acraspis erinacei | reverse complement strand
AGAATAAGGGGGGGGGGGGTAAAAAATATTATGAATACTTACAATGTAATGGGGGGTTTATGAAATTTCCTAAATATGCATTACATTATTTAAAAAAATTGTAATCAGGCTCTTGTAGTCATATTAATACGTGTGGCCTGCGCGTAAGAGTACTGCGCACCTGATTACATTACAGTTTCGAAATTTTCAGGAACAACTTCGTAATGTTTTTGGTTGCATAAAATTCCTTATGTCTCAAGAAACATTATGGAACATAACTTTATTACTTTTTTACTTGGTATACTCGGTATTCTCGCGCATGAAAGTTTAACCAACTGAGGAAAGAAAACTTTCAGCAGTCCAAAGATCTAGAAGATGGAAAAAGGTAGGAAAAGAGGTGGGAAAAGAAGGAAGGAAAGAGTGCTTAGATGTGGCAGCAGGATGGTGTCAGGATTCGCATACGTGACTCGTATTCGCTATAAAGCATCGTAATCGGCTTGGAGAATTGCTCGCAGACGTGAATCACGAGTAGGTACGATTGCAGTCGCCCTGGATGCCGGGGCCGGGGATTCCGTTTCGTGGCGTCAGGACCATTGTTTGACTCGAGCGGATAATCCGGATGCGGAAGCGAGTCTGGCTCCATGAGTTTCGTCAAAGCAGTTTTCACCCAGCGGGCTTAAAACTGCTCGTATACTTATCGTTAGGCCGGACGTTTCTGTGTCGGCCCCTAATTGAAGTTGAGAAACACTCTCGTCTCCGTCATACCGCCAGGACTGAAACTTAATCCCCGAGCGGTAACCCTTTTTCCCTTTCTTTTTGTTTCTTTTGCTTCTTTCTCGCTTTATATGTATAGACCTAAGACGGCATTCTCGTATTTTGAAACCAGTGGTAAAAGGAGACGTTAGGCGAGACATGCTCCTGAAAATTAAATGTGGATTATTCCTCTAGGGTCAGTTGTCCCCTTGAGAAAATCTCCATGTCTTTATTATTTTTTGGTTCGATTTTTATAAAAGATTTCTTACTTTTTACTTGAAGGATACTTATACAGAGCGTCAACTTATCTGGAAACCCGTGAATTGTCAAGGAACTCTTATATACGTGGAAAAACGTGGAAATGTTAGCATTTTTTTCAAGAAAGGCAATTATTTTGTGAGCTTTTTTTTTGAAATCGTGAAATAAAATTAAACAACAATGGTTTTTTTATTTGGAAAAGTGGCTTTATACTACTGGCTTTAAATATTTAGATTAAGTTTTTTTTTAAACTGAAAATTCAACTACTCTAATTTTGGTAGAAAAATCATCTTTTTTGTTTAAGGTTCAACTATTCCAGGTGAAATTTAATTATTTTAGTTGGTAATAATTTATTTTTTTCTTATGTAAAATGCATTGTCTTCTTATAGAAAATTAATCTTTTTGGTTGAAATTTCGTCATTTTGGTTCAAAATTTAACTATAGCAGTTAAAGATTCATGACTTCAGTTAAAAATTCATCTTTGTGGTTTAAAGTTATGTAACTGTTTCAATTGTTGGTTGTGAATTTAACTTTTTGGTTGAAGATTCATGTATTTTTTGGAAATCCGTCTTTTTCTGTAGAAACTTAATCATCTTGATCAGTAATTCATCTTCATGCTTAAAAAAATTTAATTATTTTAGTTAAAGATTCATCATTTTAGATGAAAATTCATCTTTTTGGTTTGAAGTTTAACTATTTCAGGTGAAGATTAATCATTCGTTTGAATTTTTGGTTTAAAATTAAAATACTTTTTCGTTGCAATATCAGCTATTGTATTTTTCGTTAATTATTTATATTTTTATTTGGAAAATCAACTACTTGTTTGAAAGTTAAACTCTTTTGTTAAAAATGCATTAATTTACTTAAAAATTAATCTTTTTGGTTAAAAGTTCAACTATTGGGTTGAAAGTTAAACTATATTATTTAAATGTTATGATTTTAGTAAAAAAATCATCTTTTTGGATAAAAATTCATCATTTTAATTGAAGATTTTTCTCTTTGGTTAAAAATGTCAATATTTTTTTCAAAGCTTATTTTTTGATAGAAAATTCATTTCTTAATGTAGAACTTAACTAATACTGTTTCAACATTCCATTATTTTAGTTAAAAATGTATCTTTTTCATTAAAAATTAATTTTTTTAAATGAAAACTTAATTATTTTGCTGAACATTCTTTTTGTTTTTGGTTATTTAATTACTTCATGGTAATAAGATACTTAAGAATGTTTTGTAATATGATTTGTCAAAGCTTTCTAATGAGACATACTGAAAATATGTATCCTTTAAGAATGTGATTTTCACAACTGCGAAAACAGCTATTTAATTTTACAAATGAACATTATTATTTTTACAAATTGAGATGTTAAAAAAATGGTTCTGAATTCTAAACAATAAAGAGAATTACGTTTTAATTTTTCGATTATTTTATCTAAATATAGCTTCTTTATTTAAATAGAATCTCGGAATTAAATGATAATTTTTTATTGTAGATTCCACTGAAACTTTAAAGTCGTCGCATTAAACAGAAAAAGAAGTTTAGATAACTCTTTTTGAGTTTCATTATACGACCTCCCATCAATCATACTGAGAATTGAAGGAAATTGAAATGCCAGGTTTGACTGAAAGACCAAATGTCGCGTAGGGTAATTTCGATGACTCGATAACCCCGAGATTTATAACGCAAAATATTTTTTAAAATGACTTTGCTCTCTTAAAGTTTTCTTTTAAGGAAAATAAATTGTTATCTAACTTTGTCTTTTTTTAGTTTCACTTCTTAAATCAATTAAATTATAACTCCAATAAAGAAAAGTGACTACCATAAGCCGGGGCTAACCGGGAGTCACTGGGGAACCCCGGCTGATCATAATTTCATATTTTATCATTTTATTTATCTATTTTTGAATAAAACCTATACATTTTTTTCATCATTCTCTATAAAATAAGTTTCAAATTTTCTTTTTGGGACTGTTTGGGATTCAGTTTCATCAGGAAGTTTTGATAAAAATTTGCTTTACTTTTTTTTATTGTATGTATACATTTTTCTTTTTTTGTACCATCTTCTAGTGCATAGGGTAACGCAATTTAAATTACAATATACTTTTCTGAAAATGAAAAGTACAAAACTAATTTATCGGTATCTAACGAGATCTTATCTTTTTTGTTGCAGGTCCTGATCCAATGGAAAAGAATTGATATTTAATTACGAGCGATTTTCGGTAAATGTAATCATTATTGAGCTCTATAGAGCATAAATTAAAATACATTTTGATACTTTCATCGCGATAAGAAAAGAAATTAAGACACTTTAAGTTATCATGTTGAAATTATTCGAATTCCGTTTTCATAATTGATTGGTCTAATTATAACTTCCACGAGAAGTACGAAAGAGATTATACAGACCTTTAAGAACTTTTAAGAGTTCTTCTCATTTAATAGAACGATTCTGGTTCTTTTCAAAGATAAGATTGGATTCTTTTTCTATTCTTAAAATACAGTTTTATAATTATAAATTTAGAAGACACTTTTGTAAATCTATAAATCGACCAAGGGTGAGAATGTACAATATTTTAATTGTTTAGAATTTTAAGTCTTCATATTTGCACTATACAAATGTATGCAATAAATTAAGATGAAAATAAGAATATTTTAAAACTACCCTAAGAAGTAAATCGTATTTACTAACAATGAGTTTTTAATTATAAACTATTTTAAAAGCATTTATTTCTAAAATAAAAATGAAAGATTTAGATTGAACCAGCTTCGCACCAAAAAAACACGGAGAAAAAATTCTACAAGAATCCTTATCTTCCGAAACTATAAACTTTTTTTGAAATATAATTCCTTTTGTTAATGATCTGTATCAAATTTTACAATAAAGTAGTAAATTAAATAGAATTTGCTGTACAAAAATAAGAAGCAATTTTATCATCTTTAAAATCTTATGCAACCATAATGCTGACTTTGTTGTAATTTAATTGCTAATTTGCATTAATAAAATTTTAAAGAATTAAAAATATTCTAAGTTCTTCTTTTGATACTTATTCTTTTATCAATTGTTTAAAAAAATTTTTGACGTTCGAATTTTCTTTTCCCGTTATTATTATTCAAATTTCCAATTTATTGATTTTGAAGATGTTCAACCTAAAATCATTAAATCTTCAAAGCAAAGTTTGGACTCTTCTATTTCAAGCTATTGCATTTTTCATCTCCATAATACGATTGCTTTCTTGAATTTTTACCTGAATTTTGAATAGTATGAAATATAATTTGGAATTAGAATTCACCAGTTTAAAATTTCCACGATTCGATTTCAACTTTCAAGTTTAAAAATTTCTTAAATGTATTTATTTTATTTAGACATTTTTTATTTCGAACGCGTCCAATATTTAATCTAGGGGCCAACAAGGCAATTATTGAATCTGAAAAAACTTTTAATATATCGAATTGCTACATTTTTTATTATTTTATCATTCAAAGAGATTTAAAGAGGTTTCGATTATTTCACAGGATTTCAAAGGATTTCAAAAAGATTCTAAAAATGTTCTTAGGATAATATTTGCATATAATCACAACTTAATATATTAATATTTTTATCTAATATTTTTTTTTTCTAGCAGATTCATAAATAAAACAAGAAAGAGGAAATAAAGCGAAACTTCCCAGGATGAAATTCACAGCAAGATGAATTGGCGGGAAATTCAAAATTCCTCTCCTTCCAGATGGCGAAGATAATTTGAATCTCGCGGGTGGGCCTGAATCCTTGCTCTTCCCGTACAATTAAAGAGGGTGAGCAAAGTTTCAGGTGTGCTCGCGGTGTTTTACCTCTTCTTATGGATTCTTCTTCGAACTACAAAACCTTGAAATCCATTAAACTTAAATTAAGATATAAATTATCTAAAAACATTTAAATCATTGATTTTAAATTTAAATTCTTAGATTCTAACATAAAAACTACGTATCCTAACTTTGGCGCTGATCATTCTCAATGGTCGAGTTTCGTTTTCGGTGAATTTAATTCCGGTCAATATTCCGGGGTTCATATAATCGTCCAAGGGACTCCTTCGCCTTTTAGTTTCACACAATCCTCCTAATGGGCGCTGATTCTCCGGGAAGAAAAGACAATTGGCCATTTTCCGGAACCGAATGCTCGTGTGACTCTATTGACTTTTCTTTCACCCTATCTCCAAACTTCTGAATCGTATTTACTTTCTTCTCGCGATAAAAAAAGTAAAGATGAAGGAAAAGAAAAAAAGAAAACCGAGAAAAAGTTTCAAATCGAATGAGTATCATAGTGGCTTTATCAGCGAATTCTTAAAGTCAGTGAAGTCGGGTGAGTAATCGGTTCTTGAAAAAGGTAAGGGAAAATATTTAAATCGGCCCGATCATTCGCCGAGCAAGAGCAAATTTTTTTCATCTTTACAAAAAATGTTTTTATTGATTAAATCAAACAAAACGTTGGTAAAACTTAAGCGCGGGTCTAAGGGGCCGTTAAGAAATTTCAAGCAATATATACCAAATATAAAGGAAAAAGAAAATAATTAAGGGTTGCACGACAAAAAATAAGAAATAATAATTTCAAACCATAATTAGGGTAAAAATTAATATTTTAATGCAGACTCAAGATTTAAAGTCAAAATATATTGAATTTTAAATTTTTCACTAAAAGTTCACTCTTTGGAACAAAAAAGTTAATTTTAGACAAAATAGTTGCATTTACAATCAAATCAATAATTTTTACAATTTGCAATTAAGTTTACAGAAAAGGAGACGAATTTTCAAACAAAATAGTTAAATTTTTGACCCACAAAGATGAATTTTGAACCAAGAACTTTCCTACAAAAAAAAGAATCTTCGTTCCAAAAGGACGAATTTTCTATAAAAAAGCGACTTTTCAACAAAGCAGTTTTTTGCCAAAAAATGATTAACATAATAGATGAATTTTCAAAAAATAATTAAATTTTCAACTAAAATGATGAATCTTCAACAACGGCAAATTAATTTTTAAGAAAGAAGAGGATTTTTTAACAAACGGTAGACTTTTCACACAAGAAAGATTTTTGATTCAATAGAGAGAGAAAAGTGTCTACCAAACTGTAATATAAATTTTCAAACAAAAATTTAATTTTCTATAACATTTTTTAATCTTCTACTGAAATAATGGAATTTTTAAGCCAAAGACAAATTTCCTACAATAAACTGATTTTTTAACCTGGAAATATGATATATCAACAAAAAAGTTAATTTTGTACCAAAAAAGCGAATCTTAAACAAAATAGTTAAATTTTCAACGAAAGAGATGAATCTTCAATTACTAATCTGAATTTTTAACAATGTAATTCAACTTTCCAGTAAGTTGTTGAATTTTCAAAACAAGGAGATATTTTTTCTACAAAAACAGAGAAATTTGCAACAAAAAGCAATGTATTTTTAAAAAACATTAATTTTGAACTAAAAAAATGATTTTTTAACAGAATAGTTTATTCTTAAACCAAATAGTAGACTTTGTAACCAACAGGGTTGAATTATGAAACAAAAATAGTTGGATTTTCTTATTGAATTCTATTAATTCAGTTCGACTTTAAGCGAAACAGCGAGAAAAAAGAAAAAGGGGGAAGTTTCTTGAAACCAGGAAAAAAATATAATTCTCTGAAGAGCGACGCGAAACTCGACCAGTGCTGTGAACTCTTTATAAGGGGAAGTCCCTTATTATTTTTTGTTTATGGTACACCATTTTTCTATTTAATTTTTTAAATTCTCTAGTTTGGGTAAAAAATTATTTTTCTAAGAGAAATTCCATCGATGAATAAAAGAGGTAGAAGGAAGAA
Source organism: Acraspis erinacei (assembly GCA_035041075.1). Classification (NCBI taxonomy): domain Eukaryota; kingdom Metazoa; phylum Arthropoda; class Insecta; order Hymenoptera; family Cynipidae; genus Acraspis; species Acraspis erinacei. The sequence goes on along the minus strand of JAWWLR010000004.1, from coordinate 41,498,221 downwards.
AGGAAGCTTACATCGTCGACTATCCTCTTACGCCTGAAATTTGCTTTTTACCTAACCTTAGAGCTCTCGATACTTGAGATACAAAAAGGTGAGCAAAGTTTCAGGTGTGTGAGTGCGTCGGTATCAACAAAAAGGATCACGAAACATCAAAGCTACAATTTTCGATTTGTAAAATGCACAAATTCCGTAATAAAAAGATTGAAATTTAAACGCCTTTTTGATTTTCAAGCGTATAGTTTACTTTGCACCTTTCCTTTTAACAATGAAAAATTCCTATTATTCGATATCCTATTCATCATGAATTATTTATTACTTACTAGAAAAAAGACACTTGCGCGATCATTATTGTTATTGTGTCCCGCAATTTTTAGATTTAAATATAAAACTGATATGAATACAATATTTTTGTATCTTATAATATCCATTATTAAAAATTGTAGAGAAGAAAACCAAGGAGAATATGGTATATATTTAATGAAAATTAATATCTGCAATTCAAATTCAAATTAGAAAAAAGTGTAAATTTTTTTAAAGTCTAATGATTGTTTGTTAAAAGCTCGTTTTCCGGTAATAAATTCTAAGATAACATATTGTCGTTTATCGTTTGTAAATGTTTTTTTAATAAAATAATTTTTTATTGAAGATATCAATTATCGCTCAAAAAACACTAACTTAACATTTGTTTAAAATTATGCCTTCTTTGAAGCCTAATATTTCTTGCTTAAAATAACCGATTTCCTATGAAAAACGCAATCATTACCTACAATTTTTCAATAATTGTCAATATTTTTTCAAAATCTATACCGATTTCCTGCGAAAAACGCGATGACAACCTTAAATTGTTCCGAACATTTTCATCTTCTTCGACTTCCAAGAATATTTGATTAAAAATATCTATGTCCGGCAAAAACCGTTAACAGAACATAGAATTGTACAAAATTTGTTAGTGTATTCTGAAATCTAAAGATTAAAAAAAAATGGAAAATACCCATTTTCGACGAAAAACACTAAAATCACAACACAAAAGGTCATGAAAATAAAAAGTTGGAATTTCTTTAAACTAAATACAATTTTATTGTTTTGATCGATTTTTGGATTTTTCGAAAAATTGATTAAAATACATCAAATAAAAATTTAATAAGATTATATTTTTAGATATTTTAGAAAGGAAAACAATTTTGAATGATAAGCTGCTTTTTATATTTTGCGAAGTCCCCGAGAAAAATTAAATTTTGAATCCTTCAAAGTGAAATAAACTTTTTTGTCAAAAACGCGCAGTGTGATTTTTTCCTTCCTTCACTTTAAATAACCGAGGGGCATTCTCGAAACACGTATAAAAGAAAAACTGGACGTGCAAGCACTATTGGCTTGAACTAAATCATAGTTAGCCGTCTGCCACGTTGTTAATTTTTTACGTTTAAAAAAATTTGCAGACGGATTGCAATAAAGGATGATAAAACTCGCCAGAATTCGAAAATTAAATTTAAATATCAAAATTAGGTCAAAATCTGTCGAATTTTAATGGCAACATTTGGGACTTTTGAAAAATAGACGTGAAAATTCAAATAATAGTTGATAATATTATTTTCCATGAAGTTTCGTGGAATTTATTTTTCTATAATCATTCATCATTTTATTATTTCACTAAATAGTTTTTAATGAATAAAAACTATTTTTCAAGTACACTTAGATAGAACGAATTAGTTTTAAGGAGGATATTAGCAAAATAGGGAAAAATGAATTGAATCCCATGCATTGGGTCCCATGTTTTCCCCTCAGCAGTCAACGAAGTGCAGTTAGCTGTTGGTTGAAGTGGAAATACCTAATATTATGCGACTTGAAGTTTAGAACCTGCCTGATTTGAAATGGATTTGATCCATAAAAAATCACAATTATGATTTTTTTAAATTTGTTATATGAGGGGAAAGATCATAGTGAATTTTTCTCTACACTTTTTTACTGCAAAAAAAGCAGAAAAAAAATCTTCAAATTATCATTTCATCAAAAGGATTAGAATTAGCCATTTGTTTCACTTTTGCGTATCTTCCCATTTACTCACAAAGAAAACAAATTGTTTCTTCACTTTTTTTAAATTCATGTAACAATCAAAAATATTTTACTTTTTTGAAAACACATTTTAAATGGGTAATTTTTTTCATTATTTTCTCGATTTGATCATTTTTTTAATTTTCAAGTTATATCTAAGCTTCGTAAGCATACTTTTTAATTTTAACAAGAGAAGCGATGAAGAAATTATAAAAAATAATCAAATTGGTTGCTAATTTTTTTCAGTTTTTGAGTATAAAAAATATTTATCCTACTGAGAAGCAGAAGACATTTTGTAATGTAAAGTACAATAATAAGCATTTCAGTTACCGAAAATTGTAACGGATTAACGTTACCCTTTCTTTTTAAAATATGTAACGCGTTACTCTCAAACACTGATTCGATCATAGGAATATATTTATAAACATTGATTATTTATTCCCATATTTTTATTTCCATTTATGAAAACCTTTAATGAAACGCTTGTTTTTATTGCGTCAGCTCATTTTGAAATATCTCATTAAAATATGAATTGTAGTAGGCTATATTAAACATTTAAGACCTCTAAAAAGAACCATTTACTAATCAAAGTTTCATCTTCAATAATCAATAGTATGTGCATTTCTTATCGTCCTTTCTGCCACTAACAATAATTGTAGTGAAGGTAAGTGACCCAGATTAAGAGCAAACCCAGTAAATGAAGCTTCCAGTCATGTGCCAGCTCTATTGGATTTTTAAGGGGATTGAGTCTCACTGGAAATATTAAACCTACTGGTGTAGGTAACAGGGTATACTTTACGTAATAGCCTGTCACGTTAAAACAGAACAGCTACGCAGTTTCTATAAATAGTTAACCACAAATTGTCTACCGCATTAAAAAAACACACCTGCGTGACGATAAACTGACAATGAAACCTGAAACTTGTTACCATTTCTGATTTGTTGTGATCAAGTCAAAAGTCAAATGAACATCCCACGAGTTCTATTTTCTAAAGCTCATAACTGTTCCTTTCCATTAAATTTATTTTGTAGCAAATTTACCATTAAGTTTTTAATCTGTAAAGAGAGTTTTACGATTGGTGTCTTGTAACTCTTGAATCAGGAGACATTATTTAAGCCAAATAAATTACCATGCAGTGTGACCTATTTTAGTCAGAAATATAGATAAAATAAGAATAATTATTCATAATTATATTTAACAGACTTTTATTTTCAGCCTATCCCTCTTATTCTATGATACACAATAACTAAATTATTTTTATCACATTCATTTTTTCGGAATTGATATAACTTGATTATCCTATTTGAAAATTTTCTGTAAAAATTATCAGATACGCGTCACTACAGCTTTATGCAGAACCCGTTTCTAAATAGCAAGCCTAAAAATTGTTTCTTCTGATGTCGTCAAGACAATCTGAGGACAAACATGTTAATTCTTAATTAAGTTGACGCTATTTATTGATTATATATTTCTGGCGCGTATGAATTGCATTCTTTGGAATTTAGGTAAAAATTGTCTTATTTGGTTGAAAATCCAACAATTTTTTTAAAAAGCCATCCTCATGATTGAAAATTTAACTCATTTGTTGAA
>JAWWLR010000004.1:41460787-41472928 GCA_035041075.1 Acraspis erinacei | reverse complement strand
CTCCTCCACCAAACACTCTCCTATCATATTTTACCCTCATTTCCTCTACTCTTCCTCTCCTTATGTCACCTCATTGGCCCTACTACCTTTTAACCAATTTCCCCTCAAATTTTCCATAATTCTCCTCCCCTCATTTCTCCGACTTCCTAACGCCTCATTTCGCTTCACTTCCTCTCCCATAATTGCCCATTATATACCGCACTCGACGAAATTACCTCCCCTCATTTCCATTTACTTCAGCCTAAATCCCCACCCCTTATTTACCCTTCTTTTGAACTCCAGATGTTCCCTTACTTTCTTTCATTCAACATACTTTTCCCCTTTACTTCCCTTACTTACCCTCATTTACCCTACTTTCCACCTCCTCATGTCCCTCTCTTATTCTTATTCCTCCTATTTCCCATCCCCTCATTTCTTCCTCACTTAACCAACTGCCCTTCATTCCCCCTTCCTTTCTTTATTTCTGCCCAGGGCTACGAAATCTTAAAACTGACTGAAGTCCATATTTTATTAGCTGGACCAGAAAACCGAGAAAACCGGGAAATGACTGGGAATTTTATCAGACCAGGAAAAATCGGGAAATGACAGTGAATTTATTTTTTGGCCGGGAGTTTTACAAATTTAAAAATTCTGTGCAAGTTTGTTTTCGATAGTTTTTTAAAATAATCAGTTGAGTTTTTATGTTTTTGAATTATGATATCACTTGGTTTACAATGCGTAATTAAAAAATCTTTCAATTACAAATTTTCTATTTTGGATTACGATTTTTTTTGTACATTTATTATTTAAAGAATTTTAAGACGCAGTTTTAAAGACAACAAATTAAAAATGAGTAGCGTTTTAAATCGACAATTTGAATTAAAAATCGTTTAGATTTTAACTTTGGAAATTAAACGTTTTCAATTAGAAAAGATTAGTAGTTAAGCAAATGTAAACGCCCGATTTAAACTTTTTAAACTATTTTCAAATCTAAAATAACTTCAAGCTAATATATTCATAATAGAGCCATACAAAAATATATATTTTTCGGGGTCTGGAGATCACACCAAATTTTCTATATGTTTTTAGGGTCGCTGAATCCGAATCCGCGGTCCGAAAAACTCCAGCACTTTAGGATTCTGACATAACTTCAAAAAACCTCATAAATTATTTTTTTTGAGCCAGGGGGTCAGAACATGTATACAATTCATGTATCTAATCATTCATATTCATTCTTGGTAAGCATCCCACAAATTCAGTTTTTTAGCCAAAGGCTCTTGCAAGGACTATATGTGAAGTACACGATCCGATCGTGGAACCTCCTCGCGGTGTAGACCGGATAACGTCAAAACGTTGAAGCGTTAAATAGCTTAGCTTATGACGTATTTTGAAGCTTATGTCTAAACCCTGACATGCTGAGGTATTATGGATCTCGTATTCGGATCCAGCGACCCCAAAAACATATAATAAATATGGTCTAACCCCGGGTCTCGAAAAAAATTGTATGAGGTTTTTTGAGATTATGTCAGATCCCTATCGTGCTGGGTTTTTCTGCACTTCGAATTCGGATTCAGCGACCCTAAAAGCAAACAATAAACATGATCTGACCTCTAGGCACGTAAACAGATAATAAAAAAAATGTTTATGAGGTTTCTTGAAGTTATGTCTGAACCCAGACATGCTAGGTTTTTTGGACCTCGGATTCGGATACAGTGACCCCAACAACATACAGTGAACATGGTCTGACCTCCAGACTCGGAAAATATTTTTTTTGTGTGGCTGTGTAATTAAAGGCTTCTATTAAATTGAAAATACTGTTTTAGTTTAAAATTTAAAATTTTTAATGAAGAAAAATAAAAATTGCCTTACATTCAGAAATATTTGATTATTTATGTAAAATAAGTCATTATAAATTAAGTATTTAACACTGAACAAAAATCTAAACTTGGAACGTTATAATTTTAATGTTTATATTTGAAAAAATTTAATTTACAAGTCAAATTGTGGAATTTTTATATAATAAATATTAAATGCCTATAATTCCTAGAAAAAATTCGAGTAAGTTGAAGAGATAGTTATAAGGTCTGAAAAGATTCAAAATTAATTTTAAATTACTTAAATTACTCCGGCTATTTGTACCGAAATTTTTGTGAAAATAGCCCACTGCCTATTTTAAAACATAATTTATATAGACTTTGCAGATTTCGAACAAAAAAAGTAAAAGCTTTTTAAGAATTATGAAAGGCTTTACAAGAATAGAAAACATTTTCTTGAGATACTTAGGAAAATTTTAAATGACTTATTTAGAAGAATACATTTTGAAAGATTATGAAAACAATTCCAAAATTGTAAAATTTTCCGGATTGAAAAAACAATTAGGAAGAATGCACATCCTTTTAAAAGATATTTAGAAGTTTGGATGGAATTTCTAAATTATTAAAAAAATTAAATAAATGTAAAACTGCGCGTAGATGTTCCCAGATTTTGAAATAAAATTTCGAAGCTTTTTAAGGATTTTCAAACTAATTTAAATGAAAATAATTTAAATTTTATTTTAGGAAGGATTTAATTTATAACTTAAATTGGTTTGCAGCTCAATTATTATTTTCAATTATTCAAATGGAAAATTTTTTAGCTTTAGAGTTCGAATTTTTTAATTTTACTGGTCTGATATGCTGGGATTTCCTGTGTTCTATTTGGAGATCGATATTCAAAAACTGCAATGTTCAATTTTTCAAGAAAGTAGGTTAAATGAATATAAGATTTACGTTACGAGGTAGACTGGAAGATTATCTGCAGTAGACTTATGTAGCCTAGTTGATTCTGTAAAAAGAAAGTATCCGTAGGAAATTATGTAATTTCTGTTAACTAAATAGTAATGACCAATTAGTAAATGTATTTTTAGGGTCCGAATGAGTAATGTCCTCTTAATCATTTGTGACTCATTTGCCTATAATTGAATTTTTTTTAGAATTCGTACATTCTAACGTACAACAAAATTGCTACCAGATAACCTCTTGTTCCTTAATGTATACAAGAAGCAGTAGATAATTTCTCTCCTTCAAGAAAAAGATACAGAATCTGAACTTTTTTCCAGACCCATTTTCCCGAGTCCTCGGAAAAAGATTGAAAGGCCAGTGTGGTGCTAGGGTTGAAGGGACGATCAGCAGCGAGAAAAATGAAAATTGCTGTCAGAGCAAAGATGCATGAAGTAGATAAAAAGGGAAGTAGTCGCGTGAATTTTAAACACTGTCCGCACGATAAATAAATTGCGGGTGTAGGCTCGATATACGCGTAGCGTGTACTGTCATCAAAAGCTCGGCTTATGAATAAATATGGGACAAGTTTTGCGTATGAATATTTTGCTGGTTGCTGGTTAGATGGGTCGGGGGTATTATGCAAAAAGATAGAGAGGGACAGAGGGAGAACAGGGAGCAAAAGAGAAAAAAGCTTGGGGAAGGGGAAAAGAGAAATTAACAGAGTGAGAGAAAATGTGAATGGAAAAGAAGAGAGAGAAGAGAGAGAAAGAGAGGGAGAGCGGGATGAGAAAAGAGGAGAGAGAAGCGAGAAAGGTGTGCATAGGAAAAAGGAAAACGGTGAAATGGGAACGCGATGTGGAAGCTCCGTTTCCGACGTCTGGCGTCGGGACGAATTTTTAATTTTAAAAGCTCCTTAGAATTTGCTCTATTGACGCTATTACACCCCCTCCGACTCCAACTTCTATCGTCTTTTGCCTTTCCATCGTTATTCCGCCTCCAACTATTCTTTTCTTGGTCTCCCTTTGCTATCCCTATCACTTTATTTTCCTTACGCTTTTTGCTCCTTTGATCTCTATTTAAGCAGTTTGTGTAATAAACTTAGAAAATTTAAATATTATCCTTAAAATAAAATATTCTGTTGATATTGCTATGAATATCATTGATGTACCGATAGTTATTGAATAGGTTATAGGTATTAACTCGTTTTTTTTATTGCGCCAACAAATCCAAAAACTCAAAAGAAAATTATTTATTGTACTATAATAAGAATTACGTGTTTCCCATAGATTTTGGGTCACTAAATACGAAAGTACAGTACATTTATAAATTCAAGTTCTTGAGATAATTGAGGGCACCGCGTTTTTGACTATTTGAAAAAAACGTAGTAGGTGAATTTGACGTTCGGCAGACTTATAACGACTAGAATCCTCCTTACACCTTGCTTTCTTTCAAAAAAATAAAAAATGACCTAAACCTTAATTTTCTCAAAAATTTCTATGTCCATTTTCTCAGAGGTGGTTGATTTTTTTTAATGCAAATCTTGTCTCTTCCATTCAACAACTAATAATCTAGAAATAAAGTTATCAGTTTTTAATTAAATTGAGAAATCGATTTTTAATTACCGTCTAAAATAGTAAAAACGTGCAGCCCAGGCTCAAAATGAAAGTTTTCTCGTTCACTTACTCGGAATTGATTGACTTTTTAAATTGAAACTCATTCCGTCTTCATTCAGGAAGTACTAATACAGAAATTAAACTTTTAGTTTTTAATTAAACTGAAAATTTATAGATTTTATAGAACTTTTTTGTCTCTTGAAAATCTTCCAAATAACTTATTATAATAAACTTAAAAATTAATTTAAAAATTTCGAATATCATTAGGTTCTTTATGATTTCATAGGAATCGCTATCATCTCGTGCCAGCGTCTGTCTGTCTCTTGCCTAGACTTCAGTACGAGTCGAAGGCGAGCGAGCACAAACCGAAAGGGAGTGCGCCAGAAAAATTTAATTGTTGTGTAATTTAGACTATTTTATAAATTCCTACATTTTCCAAAATTGTGCAAAATTGAAAGAAAATCAGAGTATCTAAAAGTGTCCAAACATGTCGGAAACTTTGGCCATTCATCGCAATTTAATGGAGTTAATCAGTCATTTATGACAACTTATCGCTTCGAGTTGATCCACCCGGTCAATCAGTTTTTAAACGCGATCAGCTCGCTGTATGTCGCGGGCATCCAAAAGGACTGAAATTATGCATGAGTCATAAAAAATCTCTTGAACATATTATAAGGATGTGGTATTTGTATCCACCCCATAAAGTGACTATTGTGAACCATAGCTAACTACTGGGAACTTTGAGAAAAAGTTTTTTTTTAGTCCGATATTATTCAGAGATGGTTAAGTTAAAAATCTTCGCATGTAGAATTGAGATAAAAAATAAAGTTTTCTAGGTTGGAGTTTTCATTTTTTACATAAGTGTTTCAAAAATAAGGAAAATAAGGAAAATGAGTTCTTAGACCACTATGCTAGAAGCTTTTCTTTAAGTTTCTATTGTATTTGCGGATAGGTCAAATTGAAGCTTTTGTTATATTTTACTAATGTGAGATAAAGAATAAATTGCACTATGTTATAGTTTTCTTTTTTTATACTAGTAGATGAAATATTTGAAAATTGGGAAACTTTGTTTTCATACCCCTGTGCTGGAAGTGTTTCTTTTAATCGGATTGTCTTCTGGGATACGTTAAATAAAAACTTAGGGCATTTAGAACTGAAATAAAAAATAAAATTTCGCATATTATAGTTTGCTTGTTGTTCATACAAGTGGTTGAAAAATAAGGAAAATTGGGAAAATTTATTTGTTTTAGACCCCATACTGGAAGCTTTTCTTTTTATCGGATTTTCTTCGGAGAGCTTTTGGCATATGAAATTGTTATGAGATGAAGAATTAGATTTGCCATGTCATAGTTTTCTTTTTTTATACTCTTAGTTGAAAAATAAGAAAATTTCAACAAAGTTTGTTTTTATATACCCCCATGCTGGAAGTTTTTCTTTTAGCTTGATTGTCTTCTGGCAAAGATCAAATGGAGGGACCATTCACTCTCGAATCAAGGGGTTTATGAAATTAGTGGCATCAGAATCGATATTTTGAAAAAGATCCGATCTTTTAAATTGGGCGAAAGCAAGTGAATTCAGCAGAAATCTCTTAAACTATTACGAAATCATGAATGAGTTGGTAGGAGTCAACGATACATTGTGAGCAATCACGAGCAGTCAATCGAGCAATCAAGAGAGCAATGAGTACCTAACGATTATATATTTTTATTCATTTGTCAAAAACTGTGTAAGCTTTTAAATCTTTTTAAATATTCTTTTAAAACTATTTTTTAATTAAAAAAAGATTTTTAATTTTTCCAGGTATCTTAAGAAAATTGCTGTATTATCTTTAAACCTTTCAAAATCCTTAACACGCTTAAAATTTATTTAAACTCTACATTTTGCTCTACCTTTTTGGAATATGTTCAAATTTAACATTCTTTCTGAAATTTTTAGAAAACTTCTAAATATTTCTGAAAATTAATCAACATTTTTCTAAAAATATCTAAAAATCCATTAAAGTTCAAAAAAAAATTGCCTTCAAATCTTACCGATTCTTTCTTGACCATTTTGAAAATCCTTTCAAATTTCTAAAAATGTTCTCTTAAAAATAATGATTTAGAATAAAAAATAATTTTTTTCGAAAATCTTAATAATTTTTTTTATTCTTTTGAAGCCTCTTAAAATACGTAAAACCGTTCAAATTTTTTTCTTTAAGATCTTCAAAAATTTTTAAATAAAATTTGTATCCTTTCAGGTTTTAAATCATTTTTCAGTGTTTTCTAAATCAATAATTAGTTTATTTTTATTTATTCATCAACGTTTTTTTTTATTAATCATTCCAAATATTCCCTAGAAATTATTTTGTTTAAAATGAAACATGATTTGCAATTTTCACAAGATTTTCGAGAATTTGTTTTTATTATCATAAAACCTTTTAAAATTCTTGAGTGGCATCAAAAAATTGTATTGTAATCTTCACAAATGTATATTTTGTTTTAAATTCTTTGAAATCTTTTGAAGTTTTAAATCAAGTTGGAATGTTTTCAGAACGTCTAAATATATCTTAAACTTATGAGAATTTTCTAAAATTAATAATTGTATAATTGTTATTTGTACATCAAAATTGAGCAATTTTACTTAAAAATTAAATAACTTTAAAATAGAACAATTATAAAACAGAACAATATAAACAGTTAAATATTAGTATATATTAAAAAATGCTTCTTTTTCTCATCTGGAATTTGTTCAATTGAATTGCTTTTAAAGTTGAATATTTTAGATAGAATATCTATAATCTAATCTAATCTATATTATAAACAAAATATTAGTGAAACTCGCACTCACATATACGCGTTTGGGTTTGAATGTTTTCGGGTGCGTGCGTGCATGTGTGATTGTGACTGTTGATAAATTCAAATCAAAATTATTCAATTTTAAAACAAAAGCAGTATAAAACTGAAATAAATTTAGAATTTCTTTTACTTGGAATTCATTTAAAATTTTCATTTATTCAAGAAGAATGCTTTTGGATGAATTATAACGTATAAAGTTAATAAAAAATTAATACAAGCAGTAAAAAAGTGGTTATATACAGTATTGTCCTACAAAAGAAGTAGCCTAGCATAAAATACGAGTTTAATCCTCATTATTATTTCACTTAATAAGAAGAAAAAACGTTTTGTGTTAAAATAAAAAAATTTTCTTTATGTATTTTTAAAATTTATCGATAGGCTAAAACCTAAAGTACTTGTTAATGTAAAAAACGAAGTTCGACCAAAGTGGGCTTCACATACGTCGTCGTTTTAAATGTCTCAATTATGTTCCTTAAATTTATAAAATTAAAAACTTTTTCGAACAAATTACAGGAGCAAAAAAAAATTTAATAGCGGTTTTTGGTTGCTAGTGGCTGCAGGGTAGAATATTCTAAGGATATGTGAATACATATACTGTGTGATGACTGTTTAACCCTGACCCTAACACGTTAGAAAAGGTCATTAAACTTATTAAACTTATCATTTTCCAATGTTCAAACTGAAAATAAATCATTTCCATGGGATCTACGAAGAATAGGCTATCTTTTCATTCACGTTTATAATTGGGCTAACTTCAGTTTGTATGGAATTTAGTAAACACGTAGAAGTATGAAAGAAATAAAAATCTTTTAAAATTTCTTGTTTTGAAAGTTATATAGGGGACTAAATTACATTACAGACTGTAATTCAAAATACTTGAGTTTTGAATTCGTAGGAAATGTTTCGCAAAATAACAGGTTATTTATTCATCCTGAAAACTTAGCTAAATGAAGTTAGCCTAATTCTTAACGGTAACGAAAAGATAACCTATTCGATTTGACACCCAGCTAAAAAATCGCCATATTCATTATCATCTTAACCATAGTTCACAAGTTGTGAAATTGTAATTTCAGTCCTGAAATTTTATTCATGAAATTATTTTTTAAACTAAAATTTGAAATATATACTTATCGTTTTATAAATCCTATTAATGCTTCAACTTTAAAATTAATTTGATTCCTATTTTTCGTTTTGTTCGAAAAAATAAGATAGTGGTTATGTCAAGTTCTTTCTTTTCATTCACCAAAAATACGTTTTAATTCGTTCCCGATAAGTATAATTATTTTAAAAATATTAATTAAGTAAGCCAAAATTTGTTTAAAATCTAGTGTCGTGATTTGCAGATCAAATTCACTCATATTTTTCCGTTTACTTATTGCCGCTATAAGGACGTAGCAGACAACAGTTTTTATTCCATCGTATGATAAAATTTCGCCAAACAGCATGTAAACGTTATAGCCATAACGTTAGTCATGAACGAAATGGAAAAGGGGTTAAAGTTACGGAGAATTCCGTTACCACAAACAGTACGATTTTATTATTCATTACATATATGTTAATTCATTATTTACTGTATTATTGCCAAATATAATACTGCCCGGAATCGGTGTTCAATATGGCCCGTTTTCATATAACACTATTCTTTTGGTTAATCCTGTCCTTTAGAATATACCCTAAGAAAAATATTTCTTTGAAGTTTTTTCCTATCTGGCGTTATTTTTCAATTTTGTTCGAAAATTTGTAAAAAAATCCTTAAAGATTTTTTTTAACAATACAAGTTTCTGTTTCGACGAAAAATAAAAAACGACTGTTAAATTATGCTCGTCTTTATTTTTGAAACACCCAAAAATTGTATTGTTGAGAAAAAAATTAATCTTAAAAGGCTCAATATTTTCGAAAAAATATCGAAAATAATGGGAGATAGAAAAAAGTGTCAAGAGACAGTTTTTTTTTAATTTTCTTAAGAAAAATAATTTTATTTCTTTTACATTTTTCATATTATGAAAGCACTGAAACTCTGGGTAACATTTTGAAAACATTCGGAGCTTCATGGTCGAGAAATCAATGATTAAAAATAACATGTGGTCATATGAGAAGACGTACTTTTTATAGTATATAAGAAGATTGCAAAATGTAAAAATTCTGAAATAATTCTGACATATATAGAATGTTATCCGAAATCCGTATCTGCTTCGAAAAGTATCATTCAGAGCCTATAAGAATATAAAAATAAATATTTATACCGTAAATTTATCACTGACGTCAGCGAACTGAAGATATGGCAACGTCGCATGCGTTCCACGTTCTCTAGTTTATGCGCGAATTTCAAATAGCAGGCGTGCTGACACGCGACGTTGCCAAACTTAGGACTATGACCGTGTGAGTCAATAACAGATCAAAGCGTTCTCTCAACTGACTTGCTACGTACCGAGGGTACTTCCTTAATACCAGTGGTTAAAAAATAAAATAGGGAACTTTTTTAACCAATATGCTGAAAGCTTTTTTTTAGTACGGTTGTTTTCGTGGATTGGTAAAATTGAAGCGTTTGGCGTGTGGAACTGAGATAAAAAATAAAATGTCCTATCTTATAGTTTTCCTTCCTTTTTTAAACCATTGGCCAAAAAATAAAGAAAATGGGAAATTTATTTTAGCTAATATGATGAAAAATTTGGTTTCTTCGACCTGTATGTTGGACGATTTTTTTTTAGTTTGACTGGCTTCTGCAATGGATCAAATAAAAAATTTTAGCATGTAGGATTGAGATAAAAAATAAAAGTTGTTAGATTAATTTGCTTTTTTTTAGAAAAAAATTTCGATAAAAGAAACGGCAAAAAAGTTGTTAACAGAATCTTTTTTTTTAATTTATGCATGTGCGTGCGAAACCAATAACGGAGGTCGCTTGCCAACCTCGGTTTAAATTTATTTTCTAATAAGTATATTTTTAATGTCTTTTTTTAATTCACTTTAGTTTCGTATAAATATTTCTCTTTTTGTTCGAATATTCTTTTTTAAATAAGTATATATTTAATTGTACAAAAAATCATTAATAGCTTCAAATAATTGCTTTCCTGAAATCATTGTATATTTATTGTAAAAAGGCTATATCTTCTATTGATAAGGAAATATTTAATATAAAGTGATTTATTAATTTTTTCAGTGTGAGAAATTAAAAATAAACCAGCAAAATGAATATTTTGTGAAACGTCGACATTATAGAGTCAACCATCTGTCTCTTCTTCTGCAGTTCTTTCTTTCTTATTCCTTTTTTTATTTTCACTCCTTTGTCGTCTCCTAAATCTCTGTCTCTCATCGCGATGCAGTAAGGATCCACGAAGACAAATGAAAGGTCCAGTGAACCCTGCATGCTTCTTCCATACAAATATCGACTTTTTCTCTTTTTCAGGCAGTAATTCGATTAGCAACACAGGAAATTTGAAGCTTCGTCGGAAAAGCTTTTCAATTACATTTGTGAGCGAGCATCTTGTTCTGTAATTTGATCAGAGAAAACTCGCAAGCTAGTATTAGACGACACTTCCTGGGCTAATGAAGTCAAATTTTACGTGTACGGTTTGCAAAACAGAAATTGTTGAGAAATTTATTTGCTATATTATTTTATAACTTTTAAAGTAAAATACAAGAATTAAAAAAATATACTTCTTCATCTTTATTAGTGGAATTTAATTACATGAAGTAACAGAAGCGCAATTGTTAGGTCTCAAGTTCTTAAAACTGGGATACTTAAATACGCTGTTTCTATAAAAATTCAAAATATCTTCAAAAGAATAGAAATTTGAATAACATGGAATCTGAAGGCTTTGAATTCATCATTATAGTCTATTTTGTACGCTCAGTTTTTTCAAATTTTCATTCTAAAATGTTAGAAAGCTCTTTAATAAAGGCAGTTTAGTCCTACACAATTTGAATATTTTAAAAATATATCAACAATACATCATTTATTTTTACTGTGAACGAGATTTCAAAAGTTTTTAAGGGATTTCAAAATATTTGAGAGGTTTTCAGAGATATAATAGGATTTTAACAGATTTCAGGGAATTTGAAAGTATTTCAAAAAATTTCAAAGTACATGTGTCAAATTCTACAAGAAATTTCGAGAATCTAACGAGCTTTCCAGAGGTTATTAGCGATTTCATATTATTTCGAAATATTTTAGGACATTTACGAAAGTTCTGACATATTTTAAACAATTACAATGGATTCTACTCTTTTGAAAGCATTTTAGAAAATTGAAAAAGATTTTAGGATTTTTCATAAGATAGCAGAGGATTTCGATGGAATTTTAGGGATTTTAAGGAATTTTAAGGAACTAAAAGGATCACAAGGATATTCTGAAATTTTAAGCGGTTAAAAAAATTTTCCAGGAATTTTGAAATAAGTCACAGGATTTTAAACAGATTTAAAGAAATATCGAAGTATTTCATGAAGTTTTGAAATATATCAGGGTATTTCATGAGATTTTGAGGATGTACACTACGTTCAATCAATCTCAAAAGTCGCCAATCTTTAAAATGATTTATAAATTAAAAAATAGGTGGCTTATTGATTTCCGGAAATCTTGACGGAAGCTTCTAGTTATACTTTAGAAAAACTAATTCATGTTAAAATTATTTATTTAACAGTAGTTATTTAGAGCTATAGATTTTACTTTCTCTTTAGGGAAAGGTTCCAATTCTTATTTATTTCTAATGATCAAGGCTTCAAATGTCCACGTTTTGAGACCCCCTGAATCCGAAAAACAGGTTTTTACGAATGTGTTTGTCTTGGTTTTTTTTTAGTTTGTTAGCACGATAATTTTTAAAAAAATTGACAGATTGGATTTGCCCTTGGTATACTCTTTTAGTGTCGTAAACTAAAGGTCAATTTCGTTAGCCAGCCATTTTGTATAAAAACTCAAAAAGTGAGCACATTTTGAAAATTTTTGAGGCCACTTTTTTCAAG
>JAWWLR010000004.1:41425874-41437716 GCA_035041075.1 Acraspis erinacei | reverse complement strand
CGAGCAGCGCGCGACGCATTTGGTGTTGCAGCCCTACCACGTGGGCGAGCAGCTCGCCCAAAATTTTTTCAGTGTGGTTCAACCACTTTTTGACCATTCGTATATTTTGCATGCATTTACCGTATTTTTATTTAAATTAAAAAAAAACACATTTTTTTAGTTTAATATCAAATATTACATTTTTCATTGCGAATTAATCTTTTTTGGTTGAAATGTAAACTGTTTTGGTTAAGGATTCAATTATTTGGTTGAATATTCGTAGATAAATGAAATTTTGTCATTTAAAATTATAATGCTTATGGATTTAATTATCAAATATTACTGTTCTGTTAATAATTAATCTTTTTTGGTTGAAAATTCATGTTTCTAATTGAATGTGAAAGTGTTTTTATTAAGGATTCAACTATCTTGTTTTTAGCTTCGTTCTTCTTATATAAAATAAAAACTTTGGATTTAAAATTAAAATACTTTTCGATTTTAAAGATCAGCTGTTACATTTTTCAATTTGAATTTATCCTGTTTGGTTGAAAATTCAAGTATTTGGTTGAAAATGAACTTTGTTGTTAAAATGTTTATTTATTGTATCGGAGATCTAAAAAAATCTTTTTGTATTTTCTTGACAATTAAAGGTCATATTTTTATGATGAATTGTAAAAATTACACTTACTATTTCCATTGTCACCTCGATGAGAACTATAAGAGTCGACACAAGAAACTATGACGTATTTGCTTCTGTCACTTTTCCGATCAGGATCTCTTCCATTCTTCTTTCTAGTCTATAGAAAAATAAATTATAAGCGCTTCATTAAATATTCATCCACCTTAATTTTTTATTAATATACGTTGAAGGGTTGTCGAACAGAGTGAATAAATGTCGAAAATGTTAACAGAGCTTGTAAAAAAGAGCATCTTTTTTAGACAATAAAAATCTAAATATTTCTTATTAGAAAAAATATACAAATTATCGAAGATCAACTGTAACATTTTGAAAACTTAATTTTTCATATAGATTTTTGATTAAAAACTTACCTCATTGCGAAGGAGGATTATTTCTCTATAATCGTTTTGCTTCCGCTTCCTTTTAATTCGCATTAATGAGTATTCTGCGCGATCATCATTCTATGTTGAACAAATTTATTTAAAAAATATATATTAGAAATAATTGTTCCTCTATAATATTAATATTCCTTAAAAAAATTAGTCATTTTCTTAATTCATACTATTCTCTGTATTTAATACTGCTCTTTTGAATTAATAATTCTTCTCGTTAAATCTAAGATGATTTTTTAAAACATTTTAATCTTGATTAATGTTAATAATTACCCTTTGTTGAAATTCTGTGGATCTGGTGCAAGTTTGGGTTTTTCCAATTCTGAGTGCGCGTCTTACAATCCATAGAACCAGTGATAGTGATGGAATAACGATAAATATTATTGAAATAATAATTACGGCAGCAGATGAATTCCAAATCTTAAGCCAATAAAAACATTTGATAAATATTTACTAACTATTTTTTTTCTTACGATTCATAACATCAAGAATATAAACTATTTAAAAATCCACTAGTTTTTTTTAAATAGATGCGGCAATACAAATTGTATCACTACTAAATAAAATTGTACAAAATTGACGAAGTTTAAATTAAAATTGTTTGAAATTGAAAAATTTCTAACCAGAAGCTCTCAAAATTGAAACATTTCCGACTAAAATTTGGAAATTAGACAATTTCAAAACCAAAATGGAATATTTCCAGATTATAATTGTGAAAATTGTATCATTTGGAATTCAAAGGAATGGAAATTGTATTATATCTAATTAAAAGCGTTTGATATGGAAAACTTTTGTATTTCAATCATTCTTAATTTGAAGCGATTAAAATTTGACAACATTAAATTAAATGTTTCAAATTTTAAGCTCCTACAATTCTACAATTTTAAGTTTGTATTGCACTACAAGCTTATAATTTAACATTAAAGCTGAATTTAAAAACATTTTGAATTATGAAACTTCAAAATTAAATTTCTATATAACGTTATTTAAAGAATAAAGTAATTTTAAATGGGAACCATTACAAATTAAAGAATATCTATTACGGAACGTTATTAGAACTTCATTTAAAACTGAAAAAAATTGTAGTCATCAAGGATTGCGATATTAGAAGTTTATAACTTTCAAACCTTTTAAAGTTTCGATTATTTTAAGTATTTTCAAATCGTTTAAAAATTAACCAATTTTTAATTGGATTTCTGGGAATTATGAATATTAAAGGGATTCGGGATATTCAAGGATTTCAGGAATTCAAGGTTTCCAAGAAATTGCAGGGATTTTAGAAAGCTAGGGGAATTTAGCAATTTTCATAAATTTAGAATATTCGAGAATTTCAGGGAATTTCAGAGATACCAAAGATTGTCGTGAATTTAAGATATTAAGGAAATCTTCAAAATTTTCATTGCTATAATT
Organism: Acraspis erinacei; assembly: GCA_035041075.1. Lineage (NCBI taxonomy): Eukaryota > Metazoa > Arthropoda > Insecta > Hymenoptera > Cynipidae > Acraspis > Acraspis erinacei. The sequence goes on along the minus strand of JAWWLR010000004.1, from coordinate 41,435,256 downwards.
ATCAAACTTTTAATTTTGAAAAAAGAAATGAAAATGTTTATCTTTAAGTTTTTATAGTTCTGAATGTTTCATTTTAAAAGCATAACATTTGATATGGTACCATTGTTTAGCAATGCAAATAAAAAATTATCATTTTTAAACCCTCTAAACTGGTAAACCTAAGCATTATAAATTCTTTTTCACTTTTACAGCCTTCAAGTCTTGGAAAGTGTACAGTTTTAAGTATTCGTCCTTTACAGGTCGCTTAATATCGAATACTTTGAATTGGAATCTATTTAATGATTTAAATCTCGTAATTTAAAACTGATTATTTTCAAAATCTCATTAAAGCAATTTTAAACATTTAAGCTTAAAGTTGATTGTTTAATTAAGCATTAGTTTGAATTATTTTTTCAATCATAAAATATAAATTCGTTTAAACGATTTTAAAAGTATTTGGAACGAATTTGTAAAGATTAAAAAATGAAACCGAACCATTCCCAAAGTTTCAATAAATTCTTTCAATATAAAGATTATTTAATTTTAAACTATTCCAGATTCAAATAATTTAATGTTAAAAGTTACAAGCTAAAAGAAAACCAAAATGATTGCATTTTTCTTAATTAACAGCCGTGAAAGATTTAAAAAGGAGAAATTCATTAAAAATTTTTTAATATTTAAAATCATTCCGACTCTTTTATATAATAAACTAAGAGCAATTTAGTTATTTTTAAATAAACTAAGATGAGATGTCGAAAACTTTAAAGACTTATTCCTTATTCGAATTATTTTAATTAGTGAAGAAAGAGAAAACTCATTAACTGAAAAATAAAGTTAAAGAAACATAGCGAGATAAATATCAAAAATTTTAGTTCCCAATTATTAATTATTTTGGTGTATAATTTCGGTGATTTAAAATTAATCCCTAAGGGTTTTTATATATTATGCATTACAAATTATTTCGTTTTACACTTATTTGTTACTAAACTTTAAACAATAAAGCAAAATGTTTTTTTTAACATGTTAATGTGGAAAGGGTCTTGACAAATTGGAAATTACCTCAAACATATTAATTTTTAAATTGGTTGAAATGCTTTGAAACTCTTTCAAATCCTTTTGAATTCTTTTAAAACACAAGGAATTTAGAATATTTAAGGAATTCCGAAAATCTAAGTAATTCAGTATATTCAAGAATTTAAGAGAATCAGAGGATTTCAGGGGTTTCAAGCGTTTAGGAAATTAAGCATATTTCAGAGATTCAGGGACTTCAGAGGGGTGAGGCCATTGAAAGAATGTTAGGATTTCACTGAATTCAGGAAGGAATATATTTTAGTAATTTATTTATTTATTTGTACTGTATCCAATATCAGAAGCCAAACATGTTAAAGGCTTCTTCTTTGTTTTAAGTATTTTAGGTAATGAAAAAATTAATAAATTATTACCTGAAAAAATTTAAGAAACATGGTAAGTAAAACGCCAAATATATTTATTTCAAAAATATTAGTTTCTAATTATTAACTAATTTTTTTACAATTTCAAATATTAAAAATGATTCCCAAAGAATTTTATATATTTTATTATTTGAACAATAATTACTTTTACACTTATATGTTTCGGAAATTTAAATAATAAAATGAACCAATTAAGGAAAAAGAAAAACAAGAATAAAAAACAAAAGCAAAATATTAGCTGCGAATACATGCAAATTATTAATTAATAACTGTTCTTCCTAACGCATAATTAATAGTTTTTTAACAACTGTTCATTTAATATTTAAAATAAATTTGAATGCGAAATTAAAAGGCTTGAAATATAAATAAGTATTTTTGGATTGCTCAAATATGGAAAAAACGTTTGTTGAAACAGTTTTAAAGTGAATTAAATTATTTTCATTTACCATTTCGTGACATCCTTCTACGAAGGGATTAGTACAAGCCTGACAGGTCCTAGCTCCGGTATTCGGTTGATGAGTTCCCAGAGGACATTTTTTGCAGTGCGATGATCCATCCTCGCTGTAAAAACCGGGAAGGCATGGAACTACAAGGAAGGAACGAAATTTCTTACTCCATCGTTCGCTTGCCTTTACCAGCAAGTACTATCGATTAGTTATAGAGAATTCCGGATTTCTACTGAATTTACGATTTTAACGAAATCGATTTATCACACTTTTCTTACGATTTTTCTTCCTTTCGACTTTAATCGTTAAGCTTTAATTTAAATAATCGACATGAGAGAATCCGAATAGGGGAGACCAAAGTGGAATGGGGCAGGTTATTTCCTTAATTGAAATACTCACCAGTTGTTGTGAAATTCTACAATGTAAATTGTTATTTAAATATTATAAAACGTTGTGTTTCAGTTTCGTGAAAAATTAAATGTGGTAAAATAATTAATTACGAATCAAAAATACAAATAAAAAAGAACTACTTTTGTCCCGTCGCACCGCGGACCTGGGAAAGAGCGAGAGGCACATTGAGGTGAGATGAGACACTTTAATTATTTATTAAAAATTTTGTAACACGGGACACTTCCACTATCTTTAAAAAATTCAACTTCGTGTCGATACATCAAAGGCAAATATTATAGGTTATTATTGGTAAATTTTCAACAAAATACGCAAAGTTTTTTACCAAATAGTTGAATTTTCATCTTAAAAAGGATACATTTTCAACCAAAAATTGAATAGCTTCTTTTTCAAATGAAAATTTTAAATTTTAACATAAAAAAAACAAATTTGCAACAAAATAGGTAAATTTTCAAATACTTTGTTTAATTTTATGCACAAATAGTTGAATGTTCAATGAAAAATATAAATTTTCAAAGAAATAATTAAATTTTAACAAATAATTTTATTTTATACTAAAGTACTTTAATTTTCAAACTAAAATAATTAATTTTTAATTCCATAAAAATGAGTTACTTAAAAAATAGTTTAACTTTAAAGCAATTAGTTGATTTTTCGAAAAAAATGAATCCTCAACGAAAGACGTAATACTTAATATTTCACCAAAAAAAGAATGATACATTTTCAAGCATGAAGGTGAATATTCTATCAGAAAAGATGAATTTTTATGAAATACATGAATTTCAAACATAAAAGATGGTTTTTATTTAAAATATCGATTATCAACACAAAATTGAATATTTGCATTTTTAATTTAAAAAAAAACTAATTCTCAACCAAAAAGCAACGAAGTTTGAATAAAATAGTTAAAGTTTAACCTAAAGGTTTATTTTTCAAACAAAAAAATTAATTTCATACAAATAAAATGATTTTTTTTAGTAAAATACATGCATTTTTAACCAAGTACTTGAAATTTCAAATAAACAAGGTAAATTTTCAACGAAAAATGGAATAGTATAAGAAACAGTCTTCTGTGCTACTTCATTATTTACGATGAATCAAAATTGTCGATTTTCATACGTTATTTAGAAAGTATTATAACATAAAAAGAATTTGGCTTGAAGGAAGACAGGTATTTATTTTTTTTATCGAAAATTTTTTTCGAGAATTTTTATTTTTTAAATATCAGGAGATCTTTTTGTATGAAACATAACATGTTTTTTAACTTTCAAAATATTTTTTCACAAGAATTACTTGTTTTTATCAAAGTGAAATAGTTCTAAAAAATATATAAAAATATTTTAACAGTTTGAGACTTACGGCAGTGAGTGTTCCGAAGATTGTATCCAGCAGGACAGCCAATAAGAAGACCCACATCACCCACATTTTGGATTGTTTTGCATTTGCTATTTTGACCTCTTCTGCGTCTTCGTTTTCGTTTTGAAAATTCGACTGGCACCAGTTTCTCTCTATGATGGGGCAGCCTGAAAACAACTGTGGTTAAAAATCTCTATAAAAATAATGTCCAATTTTCAAACCTTCTAAAACTAACTCTACAAATGTTTGCGAGGCAAAAAAAAAATATCTGAACCTTTTCCTACTATAAATATTCTCAATAAATAATCAATATCCTGATTAAATTAAAAAATTTTTTTAAATAATAAACGAATCAAGCGACTAAGGGACCACTCAAAAACTAGGTCGCGCTATTCTAAACCTCCAGGATCACGTCATTTTTCATCGATTCTATTTCCTAAATATATCAAATAAAACACAAAACATACAAAGACCAATTTTCAACCAAATGGTCGAATTTTCAAGCCAAGATTATGAATTTTTTAGAAGGCAGTTGAATTTTCAACAAACAACTTTTCTAAAAAAAATATATAAATTTTCAATCGAAAAAATATGAATTTTCGATCGAAAATACAAATTCTCAAGAAATTCATTGAATATTCTAATCAAAACAAAAAGAATTTTTGAGAAAATAGTTAAATTTTTAACAGAATAATAGATTTTTTAACCCCATAATTAAATTTATGACCTATAAAGATGAATTTCCAACCAAATGGTGGCATTTTTAAAACGATGTAAATTAAACTTTAACCATGGCGAATTCATTTTCAAGACAATCGTTTAATCTTAAACAAAATAATGAATTTTTCAACAAAAAATTCTCTTTTAACAAAAATGTTCGACTTTCCATCGAGTGTTTGAGTTTTCAATAAAAAATTTTTATTTCAAGGAACAAGAGTCGACCGAAAAATATGAATTTTCTAGCCAGAAGTTAATTTTCCACAAAACAGTTGAATGTTCTACGAATATATTAGAATTTTCAACTCAAAAAGACGATATTTCAATCTGAAATTAAAAACGAACAAGCTTAAAAAAATCGCATAGTTACATTTGCAGTTGAAAAAATTGATTGAAAAAAATGTTCGAATTTATAAGCCGAAGAGACGAAATGTTTAGAAAAAAGTTGCATTTTAAACAAATATATTTTATACCAAAAATATGAATTTTCAATCTAAATAATATGAATTTTCAAGCCAAAGAGATAAATTTTTAAAAGGCAATTTGACTTTTTAATTTAAAAAGACGAATCTTAAACAAAATCGTTAAGTTTTCAGCAAAATTGTTGAATTTATAACAAAATTAATTTTTAACAAAATATTTGAATCTCGCAACTAAAATCCTGAATATTTACGTACAAAAATAAGCATTTTTAACAAAGAAGGTAAAATCACAACCAAGTAGTTGAATTTTCAATAAAAAAATTCATTCTCAACAAAAAATATAGCAGTTGACATTTCAACCAAAAAAATTTTAGTTTTAAATGAGGAAAAATTACCAAAAATGGAATAATTGAATTTGCAGTTGAAAAAATTGATTTTCAAAACAATAACAATAATATTTGTTAACAATTTGCTGTAAACAATTTAAAACAAGTAACATCGATTTTTAACTATTAATAGAATAATTAAATTTTCAGTTCAAAAAATGCATCTTCAACTAATTAAATAAAGTTTTAACAAAGTAGTTTAACTTTCAATCAAGTAGTTGCATCATCAACCCCAAAATAGGAATTTTCATTGAAAAATTTTACTGAATTTTTCAATTAAAAAGAATGAGCTTTCAACGAAAAATAGTTGAATTTTCAACGACGAACTTCTCTAGCAAAATAGGTAAATTTTTAATAAACAAAAGATGATTTTTTTAATCCAAAAAGATGAATTTTCCTCAAAATAACTTAATTTTTAATAACATAATTGAAATTTTAGCGACATAGTTGCATTTTCGAATTAAGAAGAAGAATTTTCAACCAAATGGTGAATTTGTAAAATTAAATTCATTAAAATTACACCAAAACCGTGGCATTTTTAACCAAATAGTTGAATATTTAAACAAAAAATTAAGTTTTAAAAGAAAGTTGAATTTTCAACCCAAACAGACGAATTTGTCTATTCAAAAAGATAAATGCTCAACAAAACAGTTAATTTTTCAATCAAATAATCAAAATTTTAAGAAGATTGTTGCAAAATAGTTCAATAAATTTTTAACAAAACATTGGAAATTTAGTAGGCTTTTAAATTAAAAATAATGCTCTTTCAACGGAAAATACTTGTATTTTCTTATTGTGATCCATTAATTTAATTAGCTTTTAAGCGAAAAAATTAGAAAAGGATGAAGTTTCTTGATAACAAGGGGAAAAAGAGAAATTCTTTAAAAAGTGCAAAAAGGGCGAATAGTTTAAAAAGTGAAGTACGTATTTAGATGTTTTACTTGTAAAATAAAACCACTAATTTTCATTTTTTTAAGTATTTAAGAAAATTGTTATTCTCATTTATATTTCCCATATATAATGCCATATTCTGCATTAACCCACAAAACCTGCCGCCCCCCTCTCTATAATTGTGAGGTAGTTTTTAAACGACGTATTATAAAATTTCAGAATCGAGATTACAAATTGAAAAACGAATAAGTAATTAATATTCTATCAGTATAAAGTGAACGTTTGCCACTGAATGGTTTCAGAATTGGCCAAGAAATTTTACGAGTAAATAATAAAACAATGTGACTAACTCGACCGTCGAAGAACCGCCCGGACGTTTCGGCTTAGCAGCAATGCAATTTTGTCCTGAACAGCTTTGCGGCAGTGGATCCCGCAGAGATTGAGACCAACTGGTACCAACTGTGCTGTATTTGAAGGGATGACTAGAACGTTTATGGCGATCTAAAAAGTTCCAGTCATCAAATATTTTCAAATGAACAAAATCTGAAATACTAGAACAGAATTTCTTAATTTTGGTAGACTCACTTGCTGACGATGGCAGTGGGGTGTAAAAATGTAGGCTTCACAAATCTCATTTTTGCAGAGGATTTCGTTGAGCTTTTTTGCCAAGTATGTCAAAATTGCTTCGATTTCGGTATTGTCGCATACTTCGACCTTGTAACGATTTCCACCTCGCAAAGCGTATCTTGGCAGAGTGACGACTTCAAAAAAGATTTTATTTTAAATTCTAGAGAAATACAATTACGTCTAGTTTGTAAATTTTAATGCAGAAATTTTTTAGTTTTAACTTCTTAAATTTTTTCAAATTATTATTTTTTCAATTACCTCGAACATTGTGCTTATACGTATTTTTAACTAATTCCTCATTATCAGGATCAATATAATTTACGATGCAACAATAATTTCCGGTATCTTTGACATCAACATCGTATAATTCCAGGTTTCCATTTTTTCGAATGACTCCTAACATATTATAAATGTAGACTTAAATAATCACAGTGAATTATCAGGTAAATTTAAACTTTCCACGAACATTTTCAAATACATTAATTCCTTTCATGTAGTATTATAAATAGCGATGAGATTTGATCAATTTGAAATGCTTTAAATGTTTAAAATTGTTCAATTTTAAAACTTTCAATAAAAACATTTTTTTGGATGAAGAGAAACTAATGTTTAGTATTTATAATTATTTAGAGCCTCCTAAGTAAAAAGATTTTTCTAAAGGAGAGTATTTTAGCTGAAAAAATATTAATATTAGTACTAAAACATCAACTTAACAGATTAAAATTAAATACACTAAATCCTATCTAAAAAGAAGTGGTCTAAGGATATGTCTCGAAAATCTTGGAATCATTGTTGTTTAAAACCTGATTGGATTAGTATTACTTGAAGTTGTTTTATATCTCGTCGGATTTTTAATCAATAAAATAATTCTAATTTTTTAAATCTTTTTAAAATTTATAAAATTTTAATTTTAGAGCAATTCTAATAATATTAAATTTAGTATGAAACTAAGAATACGACTTTAAAGTCGAAGCTAAAATAGAATTAAAAAATTTGCATTGTTTAAATAAAACCAAAACTTAAATGAGCCCGAAAGACGTATTAAAAGATATATTCATTTACCAAATTATAAATTATTTACTATTATTATTATTATTAGACATAATTTATTATATTATTTATTAATAAATATGATGTAAAAATTTGGAAATTAAATCTACAAATAATACCGTTGAATAAGGAAAATCATAGAAAACTTTATGGAAATTAAGAAACGATTTACAATTCAGAAAAGTTTTCTGTTGTGTCATTTTAGTGTTTTCTCGTCAAGAATTATTGATATTTTTAAATAAAAATTATTATACTTCAAAGAATATTTACCATTTTTAGACAAATTTAAGTTATATTGGTCGGTTCTACCTGGAATTTTTAAATGAAAATCATTAGATTTAAATCTAATGGTTTTTTCGTCAAAAATTAAGATTTTTATTTGAAAATCATTAGGTTACAAACAAAATTAATAATTTTTGAACATTTTCAAGTTTAATTGGCATATTTGATTAAAAATGATTGGATTTCAAGAAGATTTAGAATTTCTTAACAATGTAAGCCTACATTAACATTTTTACCAAAAATAGATTATTTTGAAGGAAAATTATTGGATTTCAAAGAAGATTTACAATTTTTAACTATTTTGTTATGTTAAATTTAGTATTTTTTGTAGAAAATAATTGCTTATTTTAATGCAAAATCATTATATTTTAACGAAAATTTACAATTCGGGAACAATGTAAGGTTATGTTAACATTTTTTTAGATCAAAATTATTAGATTTTAAAGAAGATTTAAAATTTTTAACCATTTCCGGTTATATTAAATGTTAGTATTTTTCGTAGAAGATTATTGGTATTTTTAATTAAAAAAAAACTATTAAACTTTAAGTAATATTTTCAATTATTGAACCGTTTTTCGACAAGTTTAGATTATTTTGGAATGTTTCACCTTGCATTTTTATTTTGAACAAAAATCATTATATTTAAACTAATTTGTTTTTGTAAAGTAATAAAATTCACAAGCTTCAATAATCTTGGATTGCGTTAGTGATTTTCGTCGGAAATTGATCATCTTCTTTTGAATAGAGATTATATTTGAACCAACATTAATTATTTTAAAACAATTTTAGGTTACATCGACGTTTTACAAAGAAAATTTCAATTGATATTTTTAATAAAGGAAAAATACATTCCATACAAGATTAACAGCTCTTTAACAATTTTAGATATGTTAGTGATTTAAATAGGAAATCGGTATTTTTTGAATAAAAAAATTATATTTAAAGAAAGATGAACATTTTTTTTCACCGGAATTTTTTACCGTAAATATCGGTATAGATTACAAAGATGTACAATTTTGGACAAGTTTAAGGTCACGTAAACATTTTTCACTAGAAATTGGTTATTTCAAGCAAAAATCATTAAATTGCGAAGAACATTTACAATATTTGAAAAATAATAGGTCATGCTAGTGTTTTTCATCGAAAACTGCTTTTTTTACAAAATTACAACGGCTCGAATGTTTATATATTGTACAAAAATATTATCTATTAATTCTGAGTTAAGATATTAATTTTCAAAAATATTATCCCTGCTTTTCTTTTCTATTATTTTCGATAATGGATAATATATCAAATACAAAGATTATGCATTAATATTAATTTTACATTTTAATTGAAAAATTGCTTGAGAAAGAAATGTATGCAAC
>JAWWLR010000004.1:41405855-41425864 GCA_035041075.1 Acraspis erinacei | reverse complement strand
TTGGAGAACCATCTTCTCGCATCCATGTATAATTGGGTCTGCGGATGCTCATCATCCATGTTAGATCTTCGCCTTCATGATTACAAGGTACGTTCAAATTGAATCCAGGTAGAGAAAAAATTTCATTTTCTAAAAAACCGACATAACTTCTAAGTAAATTAAATGCACGTTAAAAAATATATATCATATTTTCTATTTAAGAAAAATACCATTAAAATCTACAATTCCTCGTTTCAGGACATCCTCCACTTTTCTGGATTCAACATATTTAAGACCCTTCGTTTCTTCAAAATCTCTTCGAAGTTGTCCAGTTAGATCGATTGGTCCGTCAATTATCTGAATTTCATTTCCAATATCAGTGCATTCATTACACTGATAAGTATTTATTTTGCCAAGGAGATCATTTCTCTTTCTCAATAGTTTTCCTAAATCTAAAATAGCTTGACTAAGATCACAAATACAGTTTTCACAATTTTCTTGACGTTTCTTTTCATAATTTTCTTGATGCTTTTCATTGGCGTGAAAATGCATTTTTCTGATTCCACGATTTTTTTCAAAATTACTTATATCGTCTCGAAAAATATATTTCACTCGAATTTTACCCTCTTCGATAGGTACGACTGTCTGTGCTTGATATTTTCCTTTTCCTGAATTCACATCTTCGTATTCTTTACTTTTAGAAATAGATTTGGTAATGTTTCTCTCATTGCCAGATTTTGATTTAGTGTTCATTTTGGAAATATTTTTAACCTTTTTGGATCCTTTTTTATTTTTAGTTTGAATCTTCTTTTTATTTTTCTGCATCTTTACCTTCCGTGAAGTTTGAATTTTTTCTTTGCGTGTAGACTTTTTATTTTTATTTGGAGACTTGTGATTACATAATCGACAACCAATCAAACGTTTCTCCAAATCCTGAGGCTTCTCATTGTTTTCGATAGTCTGGTTATCAATCTTATTAAAATTTTCTTCACTAATGAAAAATACTTTCGGAATTTTTAATTCTGTATCCTCTGAATTTTTATGAAGTTCTAAGAACAAATTTTCAGGATCTTCATTTTTCGCACAGAATGTTATATTTAACAAATAAAATGGTATATTTTTTGTGGATTCAAAAACGTTATTGTTTTTAAATTCATAAACTTTCTTTTTCCTTTTCACAATTTGAAAGTTATTACTTATGCTAGAATCATTTAAACTTTTATCAATAAGTTTTGTTTGATACTGAAAATTATTTTCATCTATTGACTGCATTCTCCTGCTTTTAAATTTCAAATTTTTTTCCAAATTTATGTTTTCACTTCCTTGGTCTGGTTTTAATGAAAAATCAGGAGTTTTATTTCCAAGGCTTTTGACTTCTTTTTTAAATCTTGAATTCCAAATTGGTGTGGGTTTACCAACACCCACTAATTCGTCTTGGTTATCAAGTTTTTCTCCAAAAATATGTTGATTCGATTCATATTTATAATTTGGAATGTCATCTAGCTTTTTTATAATCCTCGGATTTATATTATCGGGGTTTGCATTATTTGGAAACGACTTCTTCGCTCGTGACTTCGTGAAGTGAGATTGTTTCTTATTTTTCTTCTTCTGAATTTTCTTTTCCTTCTGGGCATCAGAATTTGTTGGAAGCTTCACATTTTGTTGTTTTTCTTTTGAAGTTTTTGAATTCTTGTTACCTTGAGAGAAAAAGAAAACTGTATCAAGTTTCCTATTGAAAATAATAAATCTAATTTAATAAATGTATAGTTTTTTAAATTAATTAAACAAATTTACCTTTGTTTCGTTTCTTTAGATGTTTTGGTGATTTCGATGCTTCAGTATTTGATGTTTTATATTTCCAAACCGGATAATTTTTAGAATTAGCAGTACAATTATTTGTAAGAAAACCAAATTCATTTGGTTCTTGATCATAATCTTCGACACCAAACATATCATCCAGAGCATTATATTTCACGAAATAATCATTTGTCTGTTTTTTGTGAATCAAGGGTGAAATTATCCTTTTAATTTCATCGTCGCTATTTTCAGGCATATTTATATTATGTTTTATATATTTTTTGTTTGAAATTTGAGGAATTTGTTTAAATTTGAAAAGTGATTCGAATTCACTTTTCAAATTGGGATTAGTCTCAGAGTACAATTTCGGTCTTTGAAATTCTTTATTATAAGAAAAATCCTCTTTTGTTGCAGAATCATGTGCTTCTTTAGAATTTTCTGAAAATTCGGTAGGAATAATTTATTCATTTAAATTATTATTAATTTTATTTTACACTCATATCAAAATTTGAAAAACTGCTTATACAATCCACTTGTTTGTTTTAAGAAATTTTAAGTAATATCTTACCTTGAATCATTCTTTTCTTCTTCAGTATCTTTTGCTGAGCTTCCTCTTCCAAACTAGAAATACTTAATTTTGAATTAAAACCTTTCACCTTAGATACCATTCCTAATTCTTTTGAAAACCCTTTCCCGTAAGAAAAATCTCTTCTCAATTTTGAATACATTTTAGCCTCCCTCGCTTTTCGATGCAAAAAATTATTCGAATTTGTAGGACTATAATCGTAACTTTGTATTTTCTTAACATTTCTCAGATCTTCGTTAGATATTTTTCGTTTATCTCTGATAAACTCCTCCCGATTTTGGTTAGAACGAAAAGCTCTATCCTCTTTATATTTCTTATTTAACATTTTCATAATATCCCTACGTATCTCGATTTTTTCTTGATCTAATGCCTCCTCCTTTTTAATCTTCTCATACCAAAATCTTCTTCTCTTACAAGGTTTCAGTGGAAGATTCATTTTTCGACGACTTTTCTGCTGGACCAATCTCTTCTTATGATTCTTTTTATTTCCGGACAAATTTTTGTTTCCTAATCTCAAATTCTTAGATTTCAGCTGGGTCTCACGCTTTTCGACCATGAACCCATTTTCAGAAAGTTTATTTTTGCCAGAATAATTCGGATTATAAAAGTTTCCAAATTTGGATAAATCACCTATAAATTCAGTCTTTCTTTTTTCATGTGGAACTTTGGATCCATGAGCTACTGGTTGTACAACTTTTACATAAGGATTTTCCTCCTGAGCCCAATTTTCAGATTTATGAAAATGATTTGAATGAAAATTAGGATAAAAACTACTGGCTTTCAAACCGTTTTTCATTTCATCTTTGTCAACGTAAACAATTATTTTTTCAACATTCGCAAAGTTCTTTTTATCTACCAATTTGTTAAGCTTTGGCAGTATGTTCTTCAAATTTAAAAAATGTGATTTGTTTTTGAAGAAATATTTTTTCTGCTTACAAATGTTCTGATTAGATAATTCAATATTGAATTTATTATCTGCAAGACCTTGAACAGGTACTTCTTTACCATGATTCTTTCCAATATCGGCACAATTTAAATCATTTTTAGAAGGCACAACATTTGCTTTCAAAGGACATATTTTATTATACTCATCTTCAGTTTTCTTGTTCTTGTAAATGTTTCTAAAATCCGTATGAGAACTTGATTGATTGTATTTAATTTTAAAAGACGTTTCAGATTTTAAATTTGTATTTTTCGCTTCTTTATATCTTTTAGGCATCGCATGTGCTTTAGTGCAACATTTGTTTCCCATTGCCGGTTTATTTTTGGCATGAGTTTTCTGAAAATAAATAGATTACATATTAGGGATAATGTATATAACCATAAGAAATAATTGCATAAACAAAATAAATCTATATTGCTCTTTACCTGAGGGTTTTTTGAATAACCAATCGCATCACCAATCATGTCCTTGATCTTATCAATAATACTTCGACTCAATCGACTTTTTCCCTCAGTAAGATTATGCTTTTGATTTTTTTTAAGAACCTTAGAATTTTCTGATTCTTTAAGATTTGATTTGTCTAACAAATCATTAGTCTTTTCTTCTAGGATTTCTTTAGGCTTAAATTGATTAATTTCGTGGATATTTCTCGCAATTTTTGATTTTTTAATCTGATCTACCAGTTCTGATTTTTCTATAACTGAAAGTTTTTTTCCGTGAATGTGACCAATTTTTCTCTTTTTCTGCGCAATCCTTTTTTTACTAGAATGATTTTTATTTTTGATGGAGTCACTAATTTTGCCATTCTTGTCCATTTGTGATAATTTAGACTTTGTAATTTCCTGAAGCTTTTTAGTTTCTTGAAATTTTTTATTCTTGGGTGTTTTGAAATAGTGAAAAGATTTTTTGTTCTTAGTGTATCTGCTGTTATTTAGATTATCGTTTCTTCCCTTTTGCTTTTGATGCTTATGATTCTTTGGATCATTTTCTTTCTTATGTCCCTTTGTACCCTTATGATGTTTTTTACGTTCAAGTCCTTTTTTATTTCGATGAGCTTCAGATTTTTTCATCTTACTAATAGTCAGTAAGGACCTTTCAAAACCTTTATGATCTATAAGATCTTCATATTCCTTTTCATTTTCTCCTTTATTTCCTTCTGCATAACCAATATCCGAAAATGGTTTTCCTATAAAATCGACTGCTGAAGCTTTTCCTTTAGCAAAGTTTGATCCTGTTATTTTCATTTCTTTTGGCGAATCATTTTCTGATAACTTTTCAAAATAATCAAAATTATTTTGACCAACTTTTCTGTTCTTTATTTCATCTTGTGCAAAATTATCATCGTCTCCTAAAAATGCATAAAAAGAACTATCCTGAATTTTGGTTTTTGAAGGTTCATCTAATTCTGGTTTACTAAAAGCCTCAATTGTTGGATTTATATTTTTTGAAGAAATATAATTAAGATCAGAACTTTTTTCTAATACTGTGTGAAAATCTCTTTCAGGTGCAATGCTTGTTCTAATATTGTCTTCTTTGCTGGATAAAATATTTGGTGTCATAAAAGATAATTCTAGACCTTCAGTGGTATCTGGTTTAAAACCAAAACTTTGATCTTGATGATCATGATGGTTTTCTTCCCATTTTTGAAGAGATCTTCCTATTTCCTTGCTATTACTTTTCCCTTTAAAAATGATAAGATAAATAGTTAAAGAGACAGGATTTAAATGCATTAAAATTGTAAATTACCAAATAAAAAAATATAAGGTAGGTGAATAAAATAATAAAAGAATAAATAACTATAAATGGCAAAAAAGACATTAATTCTCACGAGCCTTCTTTCTTCCTTTAGGATGTCTTTCAGAACTTCGCGAAAAAATCTTGGCCTGAATTATTACTCGATCAGTTTTCTCAGAAATCTCATTGTTGTTTCGATATTTCTCAAGGTTACTGTATTCCTCATTCGCAGGTGCATAATTGAAATCACCTGGAATCAAAAAAGACAGAAGTAATTAAAAAATTATACAAAAAATAATCCTTCATCAGGTTAATATTTTTTGTGCTCAATAAATAAAAAAATCTCACTCTTCAATTATACTAAATTTTATAATTGTCATGAATCTGATTTTTTCTTACTCTTTTCATTTTGTCTGCTCTTCTTCTTTCTTGTAAACTCCTTAAAAAAATGATAATCTTTTTTTACAGGTGAAGTTTTTGGCACACCTTTTTGAATTTTTTGCAGACGTTTACCTTCCTTTAGTATCCCTGCTTTTAGATTAGTTTGCACGTGCTTCAGATTTTCTATTTCATTAATCAATTTAAATTTCTTAACATGAAGGTGCTGCTCTTCCTTGGTTTCCTCTACAGAATTGTTTGAATTGATCCGATCCGATGTTTCAGTGGATGTTTTATTTAACTTATTTTCTTTTACACTCTTTCCAGATTTCTCTTCAGTTTCCTCCTCATAATCATCGTAAAAAGACCAACCACTACCTTCTGGTTCTTTATCATCTTCTTCCTCACCATCGTATCTCTCATCTTCATCATATCCCACATATTCATTATATCCTTCATGTTCTTCATTTTCATTATTAAGCGTCATTGTCACAAACTCAATTTCTCCATAATCATAATCCTTTCCCTTTTCTTTCTCTACTTTTGTGTTGCTACTTATATCTGTTGTAGTGCCTATCGTTCCCACTTCATCATCGCTTTTTGTCTCCTTTGAGTTTTTTGTATCACCTTCTTTTATAGAGGTTTTTTCTACTAAACTTTCCTCTGTTGAAGTATTTTCTGCTGATTCGATGTCTTCAAAAGTTATTTCTTCAGAAGTTGCCTCTCTACTTGCTGTCTCCTTTGATTGATATGATTTAAAAGTAGTAGATTCTGTCTCCTCTACTTCACAATCAGAGAAATCCGAATTTTCATTTTCTGGTTCTTTATCCTTTTCCTCGTCTCCTTCCTCATCATCATATCCTTCATCATCTTCATCCTCATTATCTGGTTTCGCTGTCACATATTCTTGATCTTTATTTTCTTTTTGTTTCGTATTTTCCGGAGGAATTCTACATGTTGCCCTTGTAGATGGTTTTTCCATAGAAGAATTTTTTGCTGACGTCGCTTCTTCAGAAGTTATTTCTTCAAAAGTTGTTTCTCCAATCTCTTCCTCCTCTCGTTCAACTTTTGCAAGAGTAGCAGATTCTTCCTTCTCTACTGGACATTTTTTCGCAGGTATGATGTTTGTAATTCCCTCAGTAGGTGGGGTTATAGTCGAAGCAGTAGGAGCAAGCCCTTCAGAAGTACACAATTTCTTGTCCAACGTAGTCTTAGTCTCACAATTATATTTTATTTCTGGTGGCCAGAAGTTATTTTCTTTTGGTTCCATCAGTAAGACTCTTTTCATCGTTGTTGTTTCTGCAGAATTTTTTAAACAATTCCAAAACTTCTTCCAAGAGAAGCCCCGCTTTGTTCTCTCTAACAAAAACTTATTATTCTCACTATAAGGAAATTGCTTTTTATCAGTAGGCCCCTCTGTCCATTGATGGTTTTCCAATCTATTAACATCAGTCATTATAATTCTATTTCCATTTTCATCAACTACCCACTGTCTCGCTTTTAAAGATGTGTCTTCTACTGTAGATCTTTTTATATTATTACTAACTTTTGGCTCATTAGATTTCCCATAATAAGCCTTTGGTTTCATAGAGGGTTTCTTCTTTTTATGTTTTGAATTTAAACTTCTTTTTAAGAAAGGCAAATTGTCAACTTCCTCTGAAGAATTATCAGTCAAGGTCATCAGTTTTCTTGCTAACCTTTTAGAAGTTTTCTTGGCTAAGGGATCTTTTGGAACGAGTGGTAAACAGACAACTTTGGTTGCAATATTTTTCTGCCTAGTTCTTAAAACTTCTTTGGATTTAGAGTCTGTTATAACGTTTAAACAAACTCTTTCAGTGACAGGACTTACATCCTTTCCAAGTGAAAAAGTTCTGTTAGGTCTTGAACATTCCTCGTAATCCATTTGATTGATATCGATTTCTTGTTCAAACCCATCCGGTCGAATTTGCTTCCATACTTCTTCATCTTTATCAAAGAAGTATTTTTCATGATAGTCTTCCTCCTTTCCTTCTTTTTCGTTTTCATCCACGTCTTGTGCATGTTCCTCCTTCTCTTCTTGCTTTTCTTCTGTCTTTTCATTCGTCATTTTTGCCTCTGCATCTTCTTTTTTTTTTGCTTCTTCAAGCTGAATTACCTTCTGTTCGAGTTCCTTTTGCTTGTCAATGATCCCCTCTAACCTTCTCTTTTCCTTTTCTTCTTTTATATTTTCCTGCTTCAATCGCAAGTCCTTTGCTTTTTCTCTTATCAGCTCTTCTGTTTCAGCCAACTCCCTTTCCTTCTTGTCCAGCTCCTTTTCAGTTTTCTTGAGTTCATCTTCAATCTCTTTCTGCTCTTTTTTCTCTTTTAAATCACTTTGAATTGAAATGGATGACTCAGCTACGATCGTTTCTGTACTTTTAATTTCAGTTGTTACTTCAGTTGTAGCTCCAGGTAGAACTTCAGATGTATGTTCAGTTAGAGCTTCAGTTAATACTAACTCTACAGTTGTTGCTGTATTTTGTAGATCAGAAATAACTTCAGAAGATAAAGAAGTAGACTCAGAAGTAGCTTCTGCAGTTTTTCTGGCTTGAAATTCTGAACTGGTACTAACTATTTCAGTTTCTTCCACTGCTGTAAATCCTACAGTCGATGTTGCTGCAGAAATAGAGCTCATGATAGAAGCAGTTAATCTAGTAAAAGTAGAGCTTTCTGTAGCTTCATAAGTAATTTCTTCTTCCTTTCTTTGCGATGAGGTTTCGATATTTTCTATTAATTCGTCAGTAGTTTCTTTTTCAATAGCAGATCTACTTTTTGTGACTTCAGACGTTTCTTTTTGTGAAAATGTACTTTCTTTGACTGTGGTTTCAAAACTAGTAGTTTTAGCTGAATAAGTTAATGCAGCTTCAATAATTTTGCTAGTTTCTTCAGTTGTTTTCACGCTGGTTTTTAAAATTGGCGAAGTTTCTTCTAAAGGGTCTGTTGTTTCTTCTTCAGCTATGGTCGTTAGTTTTACCACTTCAGATGTTACCTCCATACCTTCGGATGTTTCTTCCACAGAATTAGATGTTATGTTTCCCTTCTCGGTTGTTTCTTCAATAACTTCTGTAGTTTTTCTTATAGTCTCCTTCTCAGTTGTTTCTTGTAAATAAATAGATTTTTCTTTTATAGTTGATGGCATTTCTGCAGTCTCATTTGTTTCTTGTACAGTCTCTGATGTACCTGTTAGAGAGAGATTCGTTTCTTCTAGAGCCTCAGTTAATTCATCTACAGCTTCTGATGTATTCTCGACGCCTTCTGTTGTTCTTTCTACCATCTCTGGTATTTCTTCTTCTGAATTAGATGTTAGTTTAACTGGCTCAGTTGTTACTTTTGCATACTCGGACGTTTTTTCAATAACTTTAGTTATAATTTCTGAAAGACTGGATGTAATGTGTTCAGCTTCAGTTGTTTGTTCTTCAGCTACTGATGTTTCTTCTGTTCTACTTAATATTCTTTCATCATCATCAGTTGTCTCTCCTGAAGAAGTTGATTTTTCTTCTTCAGAAATTGATGTTAGTTTTCCAGCTGCAGTGGTTTCTGCAATATCCTCTGATGTCTCGCCTGTGCCTTCAATTGTTCTTTCTACAGGCGATGGTAATTTTTCTATATAACTAGATGTTGCTTCTGCAGCCTCAGTTGTTTCTCCTACTGCCTCTAAAGTGTCATCTATTGTTGCAGTTGTTTCTTCTAAAGCCATTAAAGTTTCCGCTGCCGCACTTGAGATTTTATTTGTGGTTTTAGTTGTTTTTTGTAAAGTCTCACTAGATGAAGCTTCTAAATATATTTCATTGATTGTTAACTGCATCGTAGAAGTTTCAGTATCTTTAGTAGTAGCTTCAGTTACCAATGTTCTTTCAGTAGATGTGAGAATTGTCTCTTCTTCTGAAGTTTCAACTACATAATCTTCAGTTTCAGTAATAGTAGTGGGAGCTACCTTTGTGAATGTTTTTGTTTTTGTAATTGTTGATTCTTCAGTTGCTATAGTTATCTGTCCAGTTGTCAATGTAGCAGGAAAAGTAAATTCGGTGGGTTTAGCTTTCGCAGTAACTTCTGTTGATGGCTGTACTTCTTGAGATGCAGTTGTCTTTAGGGGAGTAACAGTCTTCACTATTTCTGAAGTTCTAGCTTCAGTTGTTACTCTAGTTTCTACTTTAAATGTAGTTTCAGTTTTAACTTCAGTAAAAGCTTCAATTTTTATTTCAGTTGTAGCTTCAGTTGAATTTCTGGTTTCCTGAAATGAAGTAAGTGTATCTTCATAATCAGGCATATACGTCCAAAAATCTGAAACTACTTTCTCTTCTTCGTATTCTTCTTCATAGTAATCTGCATACTTTTCAGTGGTTAATATAGTTTCATCTGTGTAGTACTCAATGCTATCATTGTAATCATATTCTTCAGTTGTGAATACAACGGGCAAAGTAAATTCAGTAGATTTAACTTTCTGAGTAATGTTTGTCGACGGCTGTACTGGTTCAACTGCAGTTTTCTTTGGAGCAGTAACAGGTGTCACAATTTTTGAGGTTATAGTTTCAGCCGTTACTTCAGTTTCAACCTCAACTGTAGTTTCAATTTTAACTTGAGTTATAGGTTCAATTAATCTTTCAATTGAACTATCCATTTTCTGAGTTGCAGTAAGTGTATCTTCATAATCAGTCATATGCGTCCAAGAATCTGAAATTTCGTTCTCAGATTTGTATTCCTCTTCATATTCTTCTTGTTCATTAACATATGAATTCTTTTCAGTCGGAATTATACTCTCATCTTTGTAGTATTCGGCGTAATCTTTGTGATCATATTCTTCAGTAGAAGGACCCACTGTGTTTTTCCTTGCTGTAGTAGTTTGAGAGGGCTTTCTTTGTTGGCCTAAATTATCTAGTGCATTCTGATCAGCTGTAAATTGATCCAAATTTGTATTTGTTACTATATTTTCTTTATTATTATCATTTGTAGCTTCAATTGTCGCTTCATTTGTAGTTTTTGCTGTAGTTTCAGCTATAACTCCAATCGGCAATATGCCTTCAGTAGATGTAAGCATTGTCTCTTCTTTCACAGGTTCCTCTCCATAATCTTCAGTTCCAGAACTCTCAGTATTTTCTTCTCTAATTGCTGATTTTCCTACTGGCTTCAAAGAGGTTGATTCAAATGAAATTTCCTGAGAAATGTTAGTGAAAGCTGCCTTTGTAAATATTGTAGTTTTTGGAATTTTTGTTCCAGTTATCCCTTCCGTTGTGAATACCTTAGGTAATATAAATTTAGTAGATGCAACTTTCTCAGTAACTTTTGTGGACTTTTTTGCAGTTGTCTTTGGGACAGTAACAGTCTTCACTACTTCTGAACTTATTGCTTCAGTTTTTACTCCAGATTCAATTTCAACTGCAGATTCAGATTTAACTTCAGTCGTAGCTTTAATTTTTCTTTCAGTTGCAGCTTTAGTCGAATTTCCCATTTCCTGAGTTGAATTAAGTCTATCTTCATAATAAGTCATATACGTCCAAACATCCGAAGCTGCTTTATGTTCTTTATATTCTTCATATTCTTCTTCATAGTCTTCTTCTTCATAATCAGCTGAATTCCTTTCAGTCGTAATTATACTCTCGTCTGTGTAGTACTCAACGTAATCTTTGTAATCATATTCTTCAGCAGAAGGTTCAACTGTGTTTTTACTTGCAGTAGTACTCGGAGAGGGTAGTTTTTGTTGGCCTAAATTATCTAGGATTTTCTGATCAGCTGTAACTTGATACAAATTTTTATTTCTCACCAGGTTTTCTTTATTATTATCAGTTGCAGCTTCAGTTGTCGCTTCAGTTGTAGATTTAGTATCAGTTTCAGTTACAGCATCAGTTGCCAATGTTACTTCAGTAGATGTAAAAATGGTCTCTTCCGCTGCAGTTTTCTCTCCATACTCTTTAGTTTTAGTACTTACAATAATTTTGTCTCTAATTGCTGATGATGTTACTGGCTCCAAGGAGGCTGATTTAAATGAAGTTTTCTCAGTGATAGTACTGTAATCTATCTTTGCAAATGCTGTGGTTTTTGGAGTTGTTAATTCTTCAGTTGTTATAGTAACCTTTTCAGTTGCCAATACATCAGGAAATGTAAATTCGATAGATGAAGCTTTTTCAGTAACTTTGGTCGACGGCTTTATTTTTTGAAATTCAGTTGCCTTTGGGACAGTAAAAGTCTTCAATATTTCTGAAGATGTAGCTTCAGTTGTTACTCCAGTTTTAATTTCAACTACAGATTCAGTTTTAAATTCAGTTGTAGTTTTAATTTTTCTTTCAGTTGCAGCTTCAGTCGAATTTTGCATTTCTTGAGTTGAAGTAAGTATATCTTCATAGTCAGGCATATACGTCCAAAAATCTGAGATTGTTTTATCTTCTTCATATTCATATTCTTCTTCTTCATAATCATCTGAATTCTTTTCAGTTGTAATTATATTCTCATCTGTATAGTATTCAACGTAATCCTTATAGTCATATTCTTCAGTTGTGAATAAAACAGGCAAAGTAAATTCAGTAGATGTAATTTTCTCAGAAATTTTTGTTGATGGCCGTACTTCTTGAAATATAATTGTGTTTGGAGTAGTAACAGACTTTACTATTTCTGAAGTTATAGCTTCAGTTTTTACTCCAGCTTCAACTTCAACTGTACTTTCTGTCTTCACTCCAGTTGTAGCTTTAATATTTCTTTCAGTTGAACTTCCCAATTTCTGAGTTGTCGTAAGTGTATCTTCATAATCAGTCATATACGTCCAAACATCCGAAGCTGCTTTATCTTCTTTATATTCTTCATATTCTTCTTCATAGTCTTCTTCTTCATAATCATCTGAATTCCTTTCAGTCGTAATTATACTCTCGTCTGTGTAATACTCAACGTAACCTTTGTAATCATATAGTTCGGTAGAAGGACCAACCGTGTTTTTACTTGCAGTAGTAGTCTGAGATGTTTGTCTTGCTTCATCTAAAATATCCAGCACATTCTGATAAGCTGTGACTTGATCCCAGTTACGCCAATTTTTATCTTTTACAAGTTTCTCTTTATTATTATTAGTTGTAGCTTCAGTTTTCGCTTCATTCATAGTTTTAAATGTAGTTTCAGTTATAGTTTTAGTTTTAAGCTGAGTCATCACATTAGTTGTAGACAATTTTACTTCTGGTTTATTTGAGCTGCTTGAATTTTCAGGCCTTGAAAAATATATTTAAAGGTAATAAAATTGATTTAATTTGTATAAATTTTAATAGTATACATTTATAACTTACGCAATAACTTCTCTGCTTATTTTCCAAAATTCGGCTTTAGTTTCTGCCAGTACTGAAAGAGATTGAAGTCTTCTTCCCAATCTTATGTATCCTGGTTTGTCATACTTTTTCTCATCGGATTCATTCCTGAAATCTTCGCCTTCTTTAAAATAATTTCCCTCTAAATATGCTTGTTTCCTAATTGGAAGGTTTGCTTCAATTTCATTATCAGTATTAATTAATTTTAAATTGTTCCTAACGCTAATTGAAGATTCTGGAATTTTCTCCTCAGCTGTCTTCAATTTTTTTTTTGACCGCTTCCTTGCTGTTAGATCGTTTTCGATCAAATATAATTCCTTCGGCAATTTTTGTGCAGATTGGGAAGGCCCTATAATTTGTTTATTATTCTCTTCACTTTTTCTTTTAATTTTGGTATTTTCATAGATATTTTCTTTAGGAACAGAAAAGTTTGACTTTATTCTTCGATGCGCCTTTTTCTTTTTATTCTTGTTCTCTATCTTCTTTTTGGAACTTTTCTTACCTTTCGAATATTTCTTTCTGTGTCTTAAAGATTTCATTTTCAAATCAGAAGTACTTGATTTGAGGTTACTTTTTATCTTCTTTATATTTTTATGCACTCCCTTTGTTTTAGAATGTTTTGAACCAAAATCAGATTTCTTTATTCGTATGAGAACACCGCCTTTGCTAATTTTGTCTGGAAAATTCTGTTTTCTTGTTTCACTAGGCTTGAAATTAACACCTCTTCTTGGCTCAGATATTTGATTAGAAGTTTCTTGGTTAAATACGAATTTGACTTCTTTGATATTCTTAGCTGTTTCTATAGCATCGTGATTAATTTTTTTCAATTTTATATTTGAGTCTATTCCTGATTGTTCATGTAAGCCTCCTTTATCTTCTGATTCAATATTTTCATGGTCTATCCACCTTGGCTGATTTTGAACTTGATAATCTTCTTTAACTTCAATATTATCGAGTCTTGGATTTTCTACGTTTGATCTTTTATTACATATGTTAGTAAACCCTCGATATGCTTTTTCATCAATGTTTTCATTATCTTTGTTTCCACCTATAAAATTATTTTTAAGTTGATAATCATAAATATTTTCGTGGTTATCATCGTCGTTGTCGATATCACTATTATCATTTTCAGAAAGAGTTTCATATGCAGGATTAGATCTTTTACGAATGACTTTAGTGATATTCCTTCGTCGAGTTTCTAAATCAACTATTTTTTCATCTATATTTTTTGGATGAAAGTCCATCAAATTATTCACCTCAATAGATGAAAAATTTTGAAATCGAAGGAATGGTGACTTTGAATCCTGTTTGAATGGACGTTCCAAATTATGGGAATACGATAATTTACCATTAATGGAAAATTGATCTTTATGTGATGGATTTGTTTCATGTCCAAAATGTTCCAATTCAGAAAAGAAGTTTGTAATGTTAAGATCCACCACTGGCCGTGAAATCTTTACCACTTCACCTGAAGTGATATCTTCTATCTTAGAAAAACTACCAATCTTGGTATCTTGACTGTGGTTAGCAAAATGATCAAAATTTACATTTGAAGCACTAATCTTCAATGATTCACCTTTAAAAAGGCTGTCTAATGCTAAACTTGATGAACTTTTAATTCTTCGAGATGAAGGAATGTTTATTTCTTGCATTTCTAATTTTACTTTAGCATCATCAGAAGCTAACGAGTTATTTTCTCCAACTGTTTCGTTCACAGATTCTATTGTAGTTCTGATGGGAGTATTTAAAGAACTTGCAGCAACATGCACTCCTTCTTTTAAAAAATTCATAGCATCATTTTTGTGAGCTAAATCATATTTATTTTTCTGATATTGATAATTCTTCAGGTAATCTGGTTCTAAACATACACTTTTATTTGAGAAAGATGATTTCGAGTTGAAGCTGCACTTTTTGGATTCCTTTCGCTTTGTGTGTAAAAATGTTGATGGTTCAAATCTAATAATAAAACCAATTTATAATAACATACTATAGACAACTTATTCTAATTTATATTTTATTTTATATAAAAACAAAATTTAATACCTCAAATCTAAAGATGTAGACCAATGATGTGTTTCTTTAACGGCTGATTTCATAGCAGTAGATTTGTTCGTAAAGATCTCGTCTTCGTGTTCAATTGCATTTATTTTTGTAGAATCACCACCTTTTGTTTGGGATTTCAAATCTGTCATTGCTCCTTTGAGTTTATTTAAAGCAAAAGATGAGTTGTCATCAATTTTTCTGCCTTCATTTAACTCAAGATTATTTTTGTTGTCATCACTGCATTCACCATTAGCTGATTTATCATGCGTTGATTTACCATCCGATTTTGTTGTCTTGACTGATTTGTTTCCATTCGATTTTGCTACAGGAATTGGTCCACGAACAACTTCCAAGTTGTTATCGTGCTCAAGAGTATTTCCATCTGTTAGAAAAAGTATTAAAAAAATGTTATAAGATTTATACTTATTTTCAGATTTAAAGCATTTTTATCCCCTGTCGATTCTCTCCTAAGCCTGGTTAGTTCTTTCTTTTTTCTTGTTTATCAACCAATTCATTTTCCTGTAGAACTGTTTGTTTGAAATATTAACCACTCGTTAAGTGCTCATTTACTTTCTTTATGTTAGAAAGTAAATTCTGCAACTGCAATTGATCAGTTAAAGGTTCTATGACTGATGAAAATTATACTCTTTTGTCCCCATTAGGAAAATCATCATTTATAATATTAACAGGAATAAAAAAATCTTCCCTATTTTTCGAATTCGAGAATTGTTTAGGAATATAAGAAGAAAGTGGATACTCAAACAAATCTAACTGATATGACGACCCCTTTTATTCAAAACCGTCAGCATTAACAACATCAGAAGCGGGTGATTTCAATTTATTTACATTTCTGAAATCATTACATGATGATTTTAGACCCCCTTCATTTGAAAAATTCTCTGTTTGAGGAAGCTTTCGTTTCTGAAAATCGCTACCTAAAAAATTACTCTGATCCTTATGTTCATTGGAATTTTGTAAAGGAAAAGGAACTATAGGGTTCCTAAAAAAATGACCTTGAAAATGTGCAAGGTTCTGATGCATGGGCTGATTAAAATCATTTGAATTTAACAAATTTGGATTGCAGATGGTACTACCATTGTAGAGGTATCCATTTTCTAAGATAGGGCTGATTAAATTGTTAGATATCTCTAGAAGACCCTGTTTTGGGATGTTATCTGATGGATTTCAAAGACATGTATTATCTACTAATCCTGAATAATAAGGCTTAGAGTATGATAAATCATTTGCTAAACTGATCGGTTGAACATTATTATCATTTGACTGATTAATGTTATGTTCATTAAATTCATTTAGATTCTGATAAGGGAACTGATTATGAATCTAATTATTGAATGACCCTTGCAAAATCCGTTTATCAATGTCCCTGACTTTATGGTGAAGATGAGGCTTTAAAAATAACATGCCAGACATTTAATGGGATTATTTACCTTTTGTTCTGACTGGCTAAATTTATTTAAATAATTTTTTATTGTTAAATGAACATTATTATCTGGATTTATAGATCCCACTAAAAGTTGCCTGCCTCCAGGTTCACTTTTGTCAACATCATCTTTTGGAACATGTACTTTTTGAAAATTAGGCACCAACTGGAAACCTGTTTTATATGTTTGAGTCTGAAGATTGTTATTGCTAAATGGAGCTTGAACGAAAAGCGAACTTTACAATAAGAGATTACGATTTTTACGAGGGAGTTTGAAATAATTATTCGAGGAACGCCAGAATAAACGTCGACCTGTTTTCTTGTAAGAGGATCTGCTCAGGAGGGAGATCGTAGCTCGAAATTCGAGATATTGTATTATTTAGATTATTAATTGTACTATCAGTAGCTTGAATGATCAGGCTAGGATTAATGTTTCTTAAATTCGAATTAAAAAGTGTAGAATTGATGCTTATTAAATTATTTACAGTTACTGAACTATTTAATAATAACAGGTGGGAATTTCTGAAGAATTATTAGCTTTTTTCAATGGTAAAACTAAATTGAAAGCATAATTTAAAGTAAAAATTTTTTTAATATATTGAACTTGAGACTGACCTGATGAATTTGAAGATACAGGATTTCGAGATGGAAATGAAGTTCCTACAACTGAATAAAAATTTTGAAGATATCCGTGCTGATCTGTGTTCAAAACGTTTCTTGAATTTAAATTTTGAGAATCAGATAGAGGAGATTTATTTTCTTGATTCGAATTATCAAGTACGTGGATCTCTCGATTCTCTCGATTTCTTAAAGGTTTGTCTTGATTGGCGTGGACAAACTGACCCTTGCCAATTGGAGGTGCTGCTTCTTGAACTTGCCATTCAGGCTGAGGATTTTTCATCAAAGATTGATCTTGATTTTGAACTTTGTGATCAATTTTTGATTCCTTTACTTCTGGTGATTGATTGCTTGACATTGATACGAAATCTCCATTCTTCTGGTGACTGATTACATTTTCAGATTTTGTATGAGAAGTGTTTTTTCCTGTGGAGTCTTGAGCCTTCTTATCTCTGTCTAATCTAATTATTTCATGTCTTCCAACTCTGGATGGATATTTTATGTTCTTTTTTCGTGGACGATTTCTGAATCTTCTTTTTCCGGACCTAGGTTTTGATGAATAACCAATCTCTCTTTTTCTTCGAAAAACTTTTCCGGCTATCATGGTTGTTTCAAAAATGGATTCTGATTTTGATGCTGATTCTATTGTTGAAATATTTTCTAACTTGTATTTTGGTATAAAAACATTTTCCAGCCCCTGATTCTTTTTACTTTCAAAATTCTGGTCACCATTTTCGCTTGACTCTCTGGTTCTCAATTTATAAAATTCGGGATTAAGATCATCAATTTTGATGGAAGAAAATTTGTCGTAAGATATTTGTGGATTTCCTTCTAAAAATGAACTATTAGGTAAAATGACACTCAAACTAAATAAACTTAAATTATGGTTGAAGTTTTGAGAAACAGGTGGTCTAAGAAAACTCTTGAGATTAAATCTCTCAAAGTTGATATCAGACCCTGAAAAATGTTGTTCTTTTTCTATAAAACTTCTAGATTTTGAATTTCCTTGCTGGAGTTTTTGATTCTTTCTACTACTGTACTTAATGCTAGAAGGAGTTTTTAACTTTTTTGCAGCATACTCACTAGATACAGTTTTTCTATGGTTTTTCCTTAAGTTTTTTAGCATGGTATTAGAATATTTTAACAAGGGGTAATCTTGATTGTCAAACTCAAATTGATTTTTGTGATTGCGAATCAAAAATGATTCATTCGTGTTCAAATGTCCTCTTGTTAAATCCATTATAATACAGAACACGCTGAAAATAAATTAATTGAGAATAAAACTTAAAAATGTTTTTAATCGTCTGTTTAAGAATTATTTAACAAGACATTATGAATTTATATATCGTTTTAAAAATGTTATCTAATAATTACATTATGTTCCAATGGAGAAAAAGTACAAGAATTGTGAATTATTAATACAAAAATATATTTATGTCATTATTTCAATACGAAATTTTAATGTAATTAAAATAACCTTCAAAACTTATTGTTATCAATAAAAATTACCTGTATATTACGTAATATCGCATTTGCTTGAGGAGCTTTTATCAATCATCATATTAAACGTCGATGACAGCCTCACATAAAATGTTTTTTTTTATGTATAAATATCTCTATGTCTTCTAAATATCTTTTGTGGTTTATTTTGGCTCCCAATCCAGGAAGGCAAATAATCACAGCTCCCAGAAAAATAATCATTAAAATTGTACAGTTAGTCAAAACCTCTTGTCCATGCACTTGATATAAGAGGTTTTATCATTTTTATCGAAAAATAAACATTAAAATTGTTCAACGTCTAACGTCAGTATTTTGACGTTGACGGAAAGCGTCACTTGTTTTTTCAAATTGTTCATAATGAATGTAGCAGAAAAATAAGGTTTTGTCTCAATTTAAATTATAAGTATTTTCAATGTCTTAAGTGAGTTACCTAGGTATATTTCTTCCTTTTAAATTTGATAAAAATATTACCTTTATGAAAAAAGTTACCTATATTTTTTAAATTCGAAGAACAATTTCAAATAAAATAAAAAACCTTTTGGTTTATGATTTTTTTTGTACTTAAATATTGTTAAAAAAAACGTTTTTGCATTTTTAGTCATGTTTTTCTTTATTTATGCATATCTTGCATTCCTTTTATAAAATACATTGTTTTTTACAAAAAGAATCGTTCCTAATATTTCTACTTATAAAATAGTCTTCTATATTGTTTACTTTAATTCGAATATTATCCTTATACTTATTACAATTATTTTTAATATCTTCTGAGAAAATGATTTTTAATCTTCAAACTTTGGTAATCTTATTCCACAATAAAACGCTTGTTGACTAACATTCTTTATCTGAAAGCAAATAATATAAATAAATAATTTATCAATGGAAATATAATAGAATTAAATAAATTTTTATTTTGACATACATCGTTAAATAAAATTGTAAAATTGAGGGGTCGGATACAATAAGGGGACGAGCGCTCGAAAACGCGTAAAAGTATTGTCCATACGTCTTGTGGTATCCAAATTTTAAGTTTAAAAAAATTAAATATAAAAAATACAGACTTGCAGATAATGCCAAGAAGGAACTGTTTTCTATTTAAAGTTTTTCTTTCTGATGTATATTTTTAATAATAAAATTGAAAAACGGATTATTAAATTTCGCCAAATTCAATTATATTTCAAAACATAAATCGTCACCTCTCAGCCAAATATTATTGAAACTGTTTAAAACTTGGTATACATACGAACTCTACCCTAGTGATGCGTACAAAATAAAGAAAAAAGTTAAATATTCTAATCGTTTAATAATAATTAATTGCAAATGGAGCCCTGGCGGTAAGCGCGTTTTTCTAGCTTCGGCGAAGAAAAGTATCGAGGGAACTTTGGAGTTGAAACAACTTCCAGTGAGAAATTTGTTCTTTACTATTGGAGGAAGATTTCTGGAAATTTTTAGATCGATTCATTGAAAATTGGCGGAAATATCCATTTTGTAACAAACACGCGACGCCGTCTACGACTGCATCATTAGCAGATTCAAGCGCTTTTCAGCGTGAGGACTCTCGCCTGTACACTCTCCTATATAAAGTACTCGGTCTTTTCAAAAATTAAATATTAAAAAGCCTGCTCTTTCCCCCAATTAATAGAAAATCACTGCCCTATATTTTTGGAAATATCGTTCTTTTCAGTGAATTAGCAAATA
>JAWWLR010000004.1:41325132-41335258 GCA_035041075.1 Acraspis erinacei | reverse complement strand
GATCAATATTTTAGTGAAATATTTTAATTTTTAAAAGAAAATAAGCATTTCTAAACAAGAAGATTAAGTTTCAAAGAAAAAGATCATTTTTCACAAAAAAATCGATTATTTAGAAAAAAAGACATGGATTTTCAAACAAATAATTGAATTTTCAATTTAAAAAAAGACAAAATTTCATCTAAATTGTCAGTCGAAGAAATTTATTTTCAACCAAACTGATGAATTCTCAACTAAAATAATGAATCTTTAACTGGAAATAAATAAATTTTCTACTCGAATAGTTCCATTTTTTTGAGAAAAAAAACAAACCATTTTTAACAAAATGGTTACATTTTTTTTAAATTAGCTTATAATCTGCTACATTTTTGCAGGAATGTTAAAAACATTGACTTATTCTCTTGAAACCTTTCGAAAATCTTTTAAAGCTGCTAAACTTTATTTTTAAAATCTTCAAAAATCTAAACGTCTTAAATTTTTAAATCTTCTACACAAATTTTCAAAATTTTATAAAATCTTTTCATATGTTGAAAAAACTTTTTTAATTTTCTCTTACAGTTCATTTTTCGAAATAAAAGGTCTGCAAAATTAAAAAAATTGCCTTACAATCTTTCAGAATTTTTTTTACAATTTTTCAAATCTTTTGGAATGTTTTGAAATCTTTTTAAATATTTCCTTAAAATTAATTTTTGCTGAGAACCTACACACCTTTTTTCATTATTGTGAAAACTAAGACCCTAAAAAATTCTTTAAACATCTTTACAAATTTTTATTATTTTTTAATCGATTTCAAAACTTTTGAATATCTCTTAAAATTAGTAAAATTTTTTCTAAAATGATTTAATATGGCAACATTTTGCTTTACAAACTGTTACACTCTTTTTAATATTTTTAGGAAATAACGAAAAATGTGTTTTGTAATATTTTATAATTTCATCTTAAAATTCATTAGAAAACAATCATTTAAAATTTTTCCATGAGCTTTATAAAAACACTTTTTTCATTCTCTTGATACCCTCCAAAATTCAGTTCACCAAAAAAAAGTTTAATCTTAAAATATTATAAAATTTGTCTCAAAGTTTTCCATATTCTTGAAAAAAATTAAATAAGTTTTCAGTTGAAAATTCAACTACTTGGTTGAACTTTCTTTAAATTGTTTTAGATTGATTGAAAAATTGAACTATATTGTTAATTCAAATTTTTTTTTAACTAGAAATAAAAAATGCAACTATTTTTTTAAAATTTGCAAACTAGCGTGACACAGTTTTTGAATGGCCGCTAATATATAATTTTTCACTTTTATTACACACCTATTTTTATTTCCGGATCTGTCTATCGCTTTCGAATGAGATAACCTGATGAGGTCATCCACAAAACATTTAACAGCCTAGAAAAAAAAAATTTATATTTTACCATTTTTTAAATCCAGAGAGATTCTTTCAAAAGAAAATTTTATTTGAAAAGTTAATTCTATAAATTAAAAAAACTTACCTGCATTATTACATGACTTGCAGCACAGTGTCGAACATCTGGAATAATGTCCTCATCCGTTAATTTAATTCCAATTTCCCTAGCGGTGTCGTTAACAAACGTAAAAAGTGACTCTGATTCGGGAGGCAAATCTAAAATTAAAGCTTCGTCCGATTTTTCTACGACACTAACTCTGCGATTTTCTGGAATAAGGCGAAAAATATATTAATCAAAGAATTATTATTGATATTCATCAGATGCAGACTTCAAACTTTCTGGGTGGCCGTTTTCATCCGGGAAATAATTCCCGGTCAATTCCGGTTAACAAAAATTATTCACTCTGATATAAATTCAGAAAAGAATCGAACACCTAAAACTGAATTTTTTTTATTTGCAATAATCAAAATTGAAATATAAATTAAATCATTGAAACTGGAACTCTTTTGAATCTTAAACCTTTAAATTTGAAAAAGAAACATGTCTTACTTCCAATTCATTAAAAAATTGAAAAAAGTTCCTACATTTATCTGAATTTAAAAAATATCAAATTCACCCACAACAAATTTCCTCTCTTTCAAATCGATAAAAATGTGGGAAAATAAACAATTGCCCTCTTCCAATTCAGAAAAAAAAGAATAAAAATAATCATTTCCCGCCTTCAACTCAATAAAAATTCTAGAAATTAAAAATGGCCTATATCAATTCAGAAAAAAATTCGTCCCTTCCAACTCGATAAAAATCAGAGAAATAAAAAATTTCCCTCTTCCAATTCAGAAAAAAATTGAAAACCACATTCCTCTCTTCCAAAACAATAAAAATGTTAAGAACAAAAAATTATACTCTTCAAATTCAGAAAAAAATTTTAAACCAACATTTCTTCCCTCCAAGCCTAAACAATTTTTAAATAACCAAATTTGCCCTCTTCCAATTTAGACAAAATTGAGAATCAAAATTTCCTCTCGTCCGACGCAATAAAAATGTTACAAAGAAAAAATTATCCTCCTTCAATGCGGGGAGAAATTAAAATTAAAAAGTACCTCTTCTAGTTTACAAAAAATTGATAATAATTTCCAAAGTTCAACCTCATAAAAATGTTAAAATGAAAAAAATAACGAAAATTTCCATCCCTTCCAACTGTAAAAATAAAAAAATAAAAAAATACCTCTTCCAATTCAGAAAAAATTGAGAACATTTCCCCCCTTCTGACTCAATAAAAATGTTAAAATTATAAAAGTACCCTCCTTTAATAAGATATGAAAAAACAAATTTTTCTTCTTTTTAACTCTGTAAAAATCTTAAAAATTAAAAAAAAACTAAAATTTCACCGTTTCAAATTAAATATAAATGCTGTAAATACCACATTTGCCCGTCTTGAACTCCATAAAATTGTAGAAACAAAAAATTTCCTCTTCCAATTAAAAAAAAAATTAAATGCCAAACTGCCTTCCCTTTCTTTTAAAATAAGAATTATGAAATTCAAACGTTTTTTTATACATAAATCCTTTTAAGTTGAATTACTTTAATTGTAAATCGTTTCGAATTAATAAATGTTCAATTGTTATTACAATCAAAATTCAACAAATCCACTTAAAAATTAAAAATTTCTTAAATGGATAATTTAAAATTATAACCTTCAAAGAATAAATTTACAAGCACTCTGAAATTTTATAGATTAAAGGCTTTCTACTTTAAAAAATTCAGTCTCGAATTGTTTAGATCTGAATATTTAATTTAAAATTTCTTATTTTGAATCGAACTGTCAAATAATGTTAAATATTTCGAAAAATGCTTTTTTTAAACTTTAAAATGTCAAATTTAATGGGTTCATTTTTTTTAGTAGAAATATTGCATCTTTCTTGGATAAAAATGCAACTGTTTTGTTGAAAATATAACTATTTAGTAAAAAAAACTTATTTTTCGTTTAAATTTAATATTTTGGTTTTGAAAATGTTTTTTTTTAAATTTCAGCTTTCTTTGATAAAAACGCAACTGTTTTATGGAAAATTTAACTAATATTTTGTTAAAAAGTCATCTTTTCTGAATGAAAGTTAAAATTTGAAACAAAAATTATCGTTTTTTATTCAAAATTCATCTGGTTTTGAACAAATTTAATCTTTCTTGGATAAAAATGCATCTTTTAGTTAAAAATTCGTGCTTTGGATTGAAAATTCCATTTTTTTCGTAGATAATTATTTCTTGTTTAAAAATCCATATTATATCTTTGGTCGAAATTTTGACTTTTAAGCGGAAAAGCCTTTTCTTAGTTTAAAATTAAATTATTTAACTTAATATGTAACTCCCATTTTTTAAGATTGATTTTTTTCAGTTGAAAATTCTCCATTTTCTTAAGAAAAAAAATTATTTCCTTGGTTTGAAATTTCATTCTTGTTGGGTAAAAATGTACCAGTTTCGTGGAAAATTAAGTTTTTGCTAAAGTCATATTTTTTGTTAAAAAATTCGATTTTTTAGAGAAAATTCGTATTTTGGCTTAAACGTTCATCAGTTTAGATAAATTTATTTTCTTTCTTGAGTAATCAAATCTTTATTTTTTGAATATTCGTCTTTTTGATTTTAAAATTATTTACTTTTTTCGTATAAATTTCGTCTTCTTTTATCGAAATATAAACTATGGCACTTTTTGTTGGGAATTTATATTTTTGGGTTGAAAAATTAAACTAATATCTTTAAAATAAAATTATTTTCTGGAAAATTCAATAGTTTTGTTAAAAAGCAATCTTTTATGATAGAAAAGATATTTTTTGCTTAAAACAAGTGATTAAATTTGAAATTTTTTAATTTGTACCTGAAATACAGTTTTTCCCCCATTATAAAAGATTCTATGGCGACTAATTCTACTAGCAATAACTAGCAACAAATTTCTGGAAACTAAAAATTACGTACATTAAGAGTTGTACTGTAAAACAAAAATATGAGAAATTTTACCATTTGGTTTCTCTTCCGAAACAACATCGATTTCCTCGTCCGACTCAGAACCCGGATTAATTCCTTGAATATTTTTGCTAGATTGTGAAAGCCATTTATTGAGTTCAACCGGTTCCGTAGCTGTGGATAAAATGGATTCACCAGATCTCGGGGTTTTTGCTGCTTCTTTGCCCGAAGATTGTTCAGCAGTGGTAATTGAAGAAATAGGAGTATAAGCGTGCCGCCTGGCCCAGATAATTATTTCCTTAACACTCCATAATTCATCCTCGGAGACTTTCTTTTTTAATAATGATCTAACTGATTTCGCTCTTTGCCACTGGAAAAATTCATTGAAATATTTTAGAAAAATCTCAACATTTTTACAAAAATTCTGATATTCTTCAAATAGATTCCATTAGATTTTAAA
The DNA here is from genome assembly GCA_035041075.1 of Acraspis erinacei. Taxonomy (NCBI): domain Eukaryota; kingdom Metazoa; phylum Arthropoda; class Insecta; order Hymenoptera; family Cynipidae; genus Acraspis; species Acraspis erinacei. The sequence goes on along the minus strand of JAWWLR010000004.1, from coordinate 41,330,442 downwards.
ACATTTTACCAGGATTTCAAAAGATTTCAACCAATTTTAAAGATTATTTGTAGCTGAAAAATCACAATTTCAAAATTCCCTTGAATTCCCTGGTAAAATTTAATTTTCCCTGACAGTTACCAACTTTCACTCAGGTATCAAAATAAATTCAGCCCTAAAATATCAATAATGTTAATGCAAAAAACAGTTTGTTTAAAAATGTATCCTAAAGACTTGAGCACAATTTTTACTAAAAAAAAAGTAGTAAATTCACATGCATTACAGCTTAGAGGTATTTCATTTGAAAGAAAATAGATTATCTTTTCATGCAATAATTGCTTTTTCAACCAAAATATTACATTTTGACCAAGGCGTATTAGCAAAAAAAAATACATAAAGCTTCAACTGAAAAATATAAAGTTTAGGTTAAAAAATTAATTTTAAACCAAACATAACAAATTTCTCAACAAATTAGTTAAATTTTTAACGAGAGATAAATTATCAGTCAAGAAGGCTAATTTTCAATAAAAAAAACGGACGAATTGCCCACAAAATACATGAATTAAAAAAAAATTGTTCAGTCTTTAAGTTAAAAAGATAAATTTTAAACCAAAAACTGAATAGATAAATTTTCAGTTCAAGAAAAAATAACCTTTAAAAAAAATACTTAAATTTTCAATCAGAGATGAATTTTTCAACAATAACAAAATAATTTTCAACGAAGAGTGTAATGGTTGCTTCTCCATCAACAAATATTTTAAAATTCAATATAAAAAAGTTGAATTTAATGTAAAACATTGGAATTCTCGACAAATTAGTTGAATCCTCAGTCAAAACAGATTAATTTACGAATCAAAAAGACGAGTTTTTAAAAAATGAATGAAGTTTTAACTAAAAAGGTCAACTTTAAAGTAAAAATGAATTAATTATATGTTAAGTTAAAAAACTAATGTTTAACCAAAGACAAACGAATTTGTTTAATTTTACACTATAGAAATGAATTTTCAACCAAAAATAAAATAGTAAAACTTTCAGTTACAAAAAAAATTCAATAAAATAGATCAATTTAACAAAAAAATTGAATTTACAATAAAAAAAATAGATGTTTAAACCAATTTTCAACTCAATACATGCATTTTCAACCAAATAGTTGAATTTTTGGCCACGAAGATTAACTTTCTACCAAAAATATGAATTTTCTATCAAAAATGGAATAAGTAAATTTATAATAAAAAAGGTAAATTTCGAACAAAAAAAAACGAATTTTTAATAAAGTAATCCAACGTTCAACCAAGTAGTTAAATTTTCAACCAACAGACGATTTTTCAACAAAATATATGAATTTCTAACTAAAAAGGATCAACTTTAACGAAAACTGAAAATTAAATTTTCCTTTGAAAACATTAATTTGCAGTAAAAAAATGACTTAAACAAAATAGTTAAATTTTCAACCAAAGAGATGAATTTTCAATGAAAATCATAATTATTCAACGAAAATTTAGTTTTTAACAAATAAATATGAATTCTGAACGAAAAATATAATAGGGTTACTTTTACTTCTCTACCAAAAAAAAGATGAATTTTCAATCAAACAGTTGGATTTTTAACTACGAAGATTAATTTTCAACCGTTAAAAAGTTACTTTTTAATAAATAAAAAGATTAATTTGAACCAAATAATTCAATTTTCAACCAAATAAATAAAGTTTAAAACAAAGAGATGAATTAGATACTATCAATTTTTATATTCTACCACAAAAGAATTTGCAACCAAATATGGAATATTTAAGTTTGTAGTTACAAAAAATATTAACAAGCCAAACAGTTGCGTTTTTAACCAAAAAAAAAACAAGAAATTTCGAGAATGAGAGATGTAATTTTTAACAAAAAACACGAATTTTCAAGAAGATTTCAATTTTCAACGAACAAAGAACAAACCAGATGAATTTTTAAACCAAAAATATGAATTTTCAATCAAAAGTGGAATATTTAAATATCTAATAGAAAAATTTAGATTTCAAAACAAAGAAATGAAGCTTCAACCAAAAAAAAAAACTAATTTTTAATAAAGTAATCCAACATTCAATCAAGTACTTTAATTTTCTACAAAAAAGACGAATTTTCAATACAACACATGAATTTTCAATCAAATAGTTACATTTTTAACTACAAGATTAATTTTCAACCGTTAAAAAAGTTAATTTTTAATTAAAAAAAAAAGATTACTTTGAACAAAATTATTCCATTTTCAACCAAATAAATAAAGTTTCAAACAAAGAGATTAATTAGATACTATCAAGTTTTATATTCTACCACGAAAGATGAAGTTTCAATAAAATACATTAATTTTCAACAAATAATATTCAACTTAAAAGATCAATTATACAACCAAATATGGAATAATTAAATTTGTAGTTACAAAGATTATTAGTTAGCCACAAATTTACATTAAAAGAAAAAACTCAATTTTTACCCAACAAAGATTTTTCAGTTAAAAAAAATGTTATTTAAAATGTTGAATTTTCATGTCAAAAAGATGGTTTTCTACAAACCAATTTGATTTTTAAACCGAAAACATGAATTTTACAACAAAAAGTTGATTTTCGACCTAACAGTTCAATTTTTTACGAAAATAGTAGAATTTTCAACCCTTGACGAATTGTCAACAAAACAGATTAAAATTTAAAATTAAAATTAAATAAAAATAAAATTTTTTTTACCAAAATAGTTGAATATTTACCGCCTAAAAAGACGAAATTTGCACGAAACAGTTGAATATTCAACCAAAAGGGAGGCTTTTTAATAAAATTTTATTTATAACAAAAAATAATAAGATTAAATTCAAGTTCAATTTAAAGAAACTTTCCTGGCTCTTTCAAGTTTTTCCTGACATTCAAAGATTTAAGTTATTCCACAAAAATTTCCAAACATTTTACCAAGTATATTACTTCTTCACTAAAATATTGTAATTATTCATTAATAAATACCTCATAGGCTCTCTGCTTTCCAATATTGTAACTTAAAAATTCTTCTGCACTTTTGCAAGCATAAGGATGCAACCTTTTGTATTCTGGATCGGATGCGTCTTCGGTGACAAGAGGCAATCTGTGCATTATAAATTTAACGAGGCCTAAAGTCTCACTCAACCGCACATCGTCTATTGATCTAAAAGAAGCAAACAAATAATGTTAAACCTAAACAAAAAAACAATAATATTCGGATTCAGGGTGGCGATTCAGCGGACAATATCAAATTCCCGGTTATTTCCCCGATTTTCCCTTTTGCAATTTTCCCGGTGAACTTAAATTACAAAATTAATTTAATTTTGAAATAAATATCTAAATTTTACACTAAAAAATATTAATTTTTAACAAAAAATTGGATGGCTAAACTGTAAGCTCAAAACATTAATTTTCAACAGAAAACAACGGATTTTTAAGAAAACAGTTCAAGTTTCAAACTAAATGATGAATTTTCAACTAAAATGATGAATCATTGAATCATTTTTCAACTGATAATTGAATAATTAAATTTTAAACCAAAGATGAATGTTCAACCAAAAATATAAAATTTTAACTAAAATTATGAAATATTAAACTGGGATAATATTTACAAAGAAAAAAGGAGTTTTCAATAAAATATCTCATATTTGAACCAAACAAATGAATTTTTAAGCAAACAAATTTATTTTTAACAAAAGAGTTTAACATTCAACCAAGTAATTTTATTTCCAACCTAAGACGGATTTTCAACTAACCTCATAAATAGTTGAATGCAATACTTGAATTTTCAATCGAAAAGCTTTTAAACAAAAATATTATGTTGCAAAGAAAAAGATAATTTTCTACAAAAAAACAGATTTTCAACCAAATATGTGGATTTTTAATGAAATAGTTGAATTTTCCATTAAAAAAGACAAATATTCATCCAAATTGTAGAAGTTTTAACAAGAAAAGATCAATTTTAAACTAGTAAAAGACATTAAAATTTTTTAGTTGATGAAAAAAAACTGATGAATTGTTAAGCATAAAAATAATTTTTCTACAAAAAAGGCCAAAAATAGAATACTTAAATCTTAAGAAAAAATTTAATTCCTAACAATACCAAAAAATGGATTTTCAATCATACATGAATTGTCAATTAATTAAAATAAAGAATCTTCAACCAAAAAAAATTATTGATAACAAAAGTGTCTAACTTTAAACCAAGTAATTTAATTTCCGACCGAAAATATGAATTTACATCTAAAATTATAAACATTTAACTGCAAAACTTGAATTTTCAATCGAAAAGCTTTTAAACAAAAATATTATGTTGCAAAGAAAAAGATAATTTTCTACAAAAAAAATTTTTCAACCAAATATGTGGATTTTCAATGAAATAGTTGAATTTTTAATTTAAAACAGACAAATATTCATCCAAATTGTTGAGTTTTGAACAAGAAAATATCAATTTAAAAAGAAAATGATCATTCAAATTTTCAGTTGAAGGAATTAATTTTCAACCAAACTGATCAATTTTTAACTAAAATGATGAATATTAAAATCAAATAGTTGAATTTTATCCCAAAAATATAAATTTTTAACCATAATGATTAATTTTCTACAAAAAAGGCGAATTTTTCACATGAATATCAATTTTCAAACAACTAGCTTAATTTCTAAATAAAAAAGATCTATTTTCAACCAAAAATAGAATGGTTAAATCTTAAGAAAAATGTAATTCTTAACAATACAAAAAAAATGGATTTTCAGCAAAATAGTTCAATTTTCTACTGGAATTGTTACATATTTAGATGAAAAAATAGATTTTCAACAAAGTAATTATATTTTCCACCATAGATGAATTGTCAATTTATTAAAATGATGAATCTTAAAAAAAAAAAATATTTTTAACAAAAGAGTTTAATTGTCAATTAAGCAATTTTATTTCCTACCTGAAATATGAATTTCCCTCTAAAATTATAAATTTTTAACTGCAATACTTGCATTTTTTATCGAAAAGTTTTTAAACCAAAATATTATCTTGCAAAGAAAAAGATAATTTTCTACAAAAAAAATATATTTTCAAGCAAATATGTGGATTTTCAATGAAATAGTTGAATTTTCAATTAAAAAAGACACATATTCATCAAAATTGTTGAATTTTGAACAAATACAGATCAACTTTCAACAAAAAATGGACATTCAAATTTTCAGTGGAAGTAATTTTCAACCAAACTGATGAATTTTCAACTAAAATGATGAATTTTCAACTAAAATGATGAATCTTCAACTGGAATAGTTGTATTTTACACAAAAAATATGAACTTTTAACCAAAAAGATGAATTTT
>JAWWLR010000004.1:41220470-41230845 GCA_035041075.1 Acraspis erinacei | reverse complement strand
TTTTACAAAACTTTAACGCCCCCCCCCCCGTCATATGTGACATTTTTTTAGATTGGACAGACCCTCCCCCCAGAGTGTCACGTAATAATTGTAGACCCTCATTCTTGTATAATTAACAATAATTACAAATAAATTTGTATTGCTGGAGAAGAGAAATGTTTGAAAAATAAACTTTAGAACTTTGTTGCGGTGCGAGTTTAAAGTCCAATATGCAGTTAACTTCTTGATGCATGCAAGGGACGTTACGATACATAGATCCATTTAGTGGAGAAGCGAACAGAACGCAACCGAAGAGCGTGAGTCGGTCGCTGAGATTGCAACCTTACCTCTATTTTCCTATGCTTATATGTCTCCTTATATCTTCGGTTACCCATCCAGGAACGGTCGTGCGCCCGTCCAGGCTAGGACATTACGAGGTACCTTCCACCCTCTAGTCTCCAGCCCCTGCTACCACCCAAGACAGTCTTTGCCGCCGCACTTTACCCCCAAGCAACCTCCAACTACACCCTGCTAGACCACGTGTAACCCAACATGTATGCGACCGAGACCAGCCCGAGATGATAGCCAATCCCCTTACCTTTACGATTATTACCAACCGAGCATACCGCCATTCTCGGTGCCCTTAGCTTACTGTCAAATTGTTTACTGTATTTATGGCAGATTGAATTTTCTTTCTTTTGCTCTAATGCATACAAACTGCCTGGCACGTATCTGGTACGCGAAAGAACAAATTTTGATTTAGTTCATTTCAGACATTTAAGAAATTTAAATGAGATTAAAATCAAATTTAACATCCTATTTAACGTCTGATAATCAAGTTAATGTGCAGAATTCCTGAAAATAAAACCAAGACCAATGACAAAGTTTCGTCAACCAGCACAAAATTTTCCTATTGTAATTTGAAAAAAGATCAAAACTTTCCTAAAAAAAGAAAAGAAAAAATTCTTTTTTTTGTTTTTGTTTATAACGGGTCCGCCTTTTGACCTTCACTGGATATTTCTGGTATGTTTATAATGGGTTTGCATTTTTACTACCTTTTTGATTCTCACGTATCAGGGAGAGATCATCATGAAAAAGATTTGGTTAATTGCCTTCTCATTTTTCTTTCTTCTTTTTCATTTTTGTCCAAAAAAATAATTTCCTTCGCTTTTTTAGAAAAGGTTTGATGTTTTTCAAATTGCAGTATGAACATTTTATGCTAGTTGTACAAATTTGTACGTTGGTTTCTTGATTTTATTATCAGGAATTCTGAACATTAACTTGATTATTAGACGTAAAATAGGATTTTGTATTTGATTTTCATCTCAATTAAATTTCTTAAATTTTTGAAATGAAATAAATAAAAATTTGTTGTTTAGCGTATAGGATATATGCCAGGCGGTTTGTATGCATTACAGCGAAAGAAAGAAAATTCAACTAACCGAATCACCTTCATTCTCTTTTTTATTTCCTTCGTTTCTTTTATTGTAATTATTATCAATTCACAATAAAATATATTTGTAAAAAATAATCACCATCGTTTCGGCACTCATACAGCACCCTTATCAAGGCAAGACAAATTTGAGCAGGCAGGAACAGCAACGAAACAACGATGCTCTCTCCCTGATACCTGAGAATCCTTGATTCGAATTAAATCGATTGGCCTATAATATTAATACACTTATCAAAGACAGAACATTTTTCTTCCCTTTTCCAATTCGAAAAATTAAATTTCAAAAACAAAATTTGATTTGTCTGATTTATCATTATATTTAAAAAAATGTTTGCACGACCAAAGCTCTTTTCGGTTTCGAGATAGGGTGACCAGAAAAAAATTACAGACACACACAAACACACGTATACCATTTTTTTAAACTATATGCTTGAGCTCCTGGAGTATAAATCTATGGAAATATTTTGAAATTCTTGAAATCTAGTGAAATCATGCAAATCCAATAAAAATCCCATATTATTCTGAAAAATCCCGGATAATCCTTGAAATGCCGCAAAATTCCGTCCAATTCTTTGACACCCTATGAAATCTGATAAAACCCTACGAAATCTTCTGAAATCCATAAATATGTTTTTTTAATCTTTTGATATCTCTTTAAATCCTTGACGACCTTTTAAATCCTCTTGAAGGTTTTGAAATTCCATAACATTCACTAAATCTGTTGAAATGTTACCAAAAAAATTTAAACCAATGGATATAGACTAAATCTTTTTAAATCTATTTTTGAAATCTCATGAAATCATCTAAACTCCTTGAAATCTGTAAAAATCCGTTAAAATCCTTTGAAATATTTGCAACAAAAATCTGCGAAATCCGATTTAAATTCCCTGCGATAACCTGAAATCTCTTAAATATCCTTCAAATCCCATAAAATTCTTTGCCGTCCGCTAGTGGCAGGCTTTGAAAACGAATTCCTTGATTAAAAAGAAATGATTGACAATACATTTTTATCAAAAAGATCAAATTAATAGTCAAATATAAAATAAATACAATAAACTTTAATTAATTTAGCGAAAACTAAATATAAATATAAATTGAGTTACTTGTATATGTGTTGACATTCTATATAAATCAATTTTACTCAGGTGCGGCTCTTATTTTTTTCAATTACAAGAAAGGAAAAAGGTTCGACTATCGGGAGTATGGATTAAGTTTGGTAAATCAAGCCACCTTTTCCATTCGATAATGGCTCTATTAGTTGAAATAGAAGAATTAATTAATTAATTAAATTTAGTCAATCAATTATTCAATTAAAATTAAATTAATTGAGTGTATTCACCAAAAACATCCGCAATGGAAAAAATCTTCAGTATAACTGCATGAATTTGTGAAACCAAAATTTTCAAATCCGAGCCTCTAATCTCTCTTCCTTATTTATTAAAAGAAAAAATGTAAATTGAATATATAAAGCTTGCGTAAATTATCAAATACATAAATCACAGTAAACATTTAGGCTCAGTTTATACATCAATTTAACGTAATTTAACATTGTTTAATACTGAAAAGTGTTTTGAATTTTACGCGCACTGATAAAAAACAAAATTTTTTTCGTATTTCTGACACTTTTATTCTACTTTCCTTATTCTACTTCTACTCTCTCATTCATTGAGAGTAAACAGTAATAAAGTACTTGTTAATACCATTTTTTTTACCTATTCATGTTTTTTAATGGAGAAATGTTCATTATTCCTAATAAGGTCTGTGATTGTTGGGAGTTTGACCTTGGCGCTATTATTCCGCGAGGTCATTTTTCTTAGAGTCGGTCGCTCGAGACCTTGCGATCGCGAGTGTTAAGCGGTAGCTAGTGGCTCGCTAGGTTGGTTGAGCACTAATCCAGCTTTCTTTTTTTCATTTCTGTTTCGATTTTCGTGCTGGACATTCTCGTCTTTTTTCTGAGACTGTGTCTAGTGTTTTTACCTTTTCTGATTATTGTGAATTCAAGTGATAATAATAGTTTATAAGCAGATAAACTGAAATTCGAATTGCATCGAATATACAAAATTTCGATCTACCCTTTCATAGGGAAATACAGAATTCCCAAAGCGCCTGATGTTGAAAAATTCAAAACCTTTCATTGGTCGTTTGATACAGTGGCGGGAGGCTTTTGAAAACCGATACATCGGGACAGGTTGGATATTTGCTATTCTGGATTAATTGGAACACTGGCGCCAAATGCTTGTTAGTAACGGAAGTTTGATGATGAATGAGGTTGAAATTGAGGCTTCCATTGGCAGATGAAGCGTGCAAATCTTGTGAATGGTTGACAAGAGTCTGGCTCAGTGACAGTTATGGGTTCAAAGTTCAATCGAAGGGTGGCACCTTGATTCCTGTCTTGTAGAATATTTAAGGGTGCCTTCCGTCCCTTGTTTGATGCAGCCATTAGATTGTCTGACGGCTAATGTGGTAGTCGACCTCTAACAAAGTCAGGATTGTTCGGATCAGGGAGGTCTGGATTATTATTAGAGGTTTCAGCCATTCACCTGCAGAAGGATTTGTCTTAAAATGGTACAAGTTGTCAAGCTAATTATTTACGGGCTACAAGCTAGTTGAGTTATTTAAAATGGATTATTAAATCCAAGTAGTTATTAATTACTAGCAAAAATAGAGCGCTATCCGTGCTTATTTCGTTTTTATTTAAATTTTGATTATTATTGTTTTTATTATATGATTATTTTATTATTATATTATTATTGTTTTGATTATATTATTATGACTCTTATTTGATTACATAGTAAAACTTTAGTTGCAAAGCCTGCAAGAAATAACATACTGTTTTGAATCAAGAATTAAGGATGTGCCGCTTAGCCCCATTTTACGGTGATATAAAATATAATTAATAATCATAAATTAAAATTAAAATAGCTACACGAACTTTCATTAAATTTTAATGTTAATTTCAATCGGCTTTCAGTAATCTGCAATTTTTATTTAGACGAACGATTATATCCAAGCAGAAATTAGAAAGAAAATAATTAAGTTAATTTGCAATTTTATATTGCAATAAGATTGTTTTCGTTACTAAACTATTTTGCAGATGTTTAAAGTTTTAGATTCACCAACGTGTTTCATTTATTTCTATTTAAAGTTTAAACTCATTATATTATTTAATTTTTATAATATACGATTAAAACTCTTCAATTTTAAAGATGGATAAATAAACATTCTTACATTTCCATGTATTTCAAGATCAGAAGTCAAAGTTTCATTTTTGAATCTTTCCAATTAAAGAAATTAAGAATATAATTCAATAAAATTACAGAATTTTAAATTTCAAAACTTAAAGCTGGCATAATTTGTAATTTGAAATATTTTAAATTGATAATTCTTTAATCTTAGAGATTAAAAGTTTAAAGTCTTGTCATTTTTAAGATTTTAAAATGCAAATTTTTAAATCTTGAAAATATGAAATTTTAAATTATTCAATTTTCAAGATTTATGTTTTTAAGTGTAATTTTTAACGTTTTCTCGTTTGGAATAGTTTAATTTTCAAGATTTACAATACTGCAAACTCTTCAATTTTCAAGATGTGAAAATAAAAATTCTTTATTTTGGATGATTTTGAATATTAAAGACAATTTTTAAATGCTAAATCTTCGAAACTGAAAAAATTAAATCGTTAAAATTACAGGATTTTAAATTTTAATGTTTAATAGTAACATGATTTTTTATTGTCAATTTTCAAAATTAAAAACTCTTAAATTTAAAAGATTTACAATTCAAAGTTTTACGATCTTGAAAAGTTCCAATTGTCAACTCCTCATATTAAAGTTGCATAAATAAAAAATTTTGGATGTAGATATAAATCAGCAATGTTATATTTTTAATTTTAAAGCTTAAAACTAGCATAATTTTTAATTGCACATTTTTTAAATTAAAAACACTTCAATTTTTAAGATTTACATTTCCAAGTTCTGCAATTTTCAAAAACTTAAATATAACATTCTTGAATTTTGAAGATTTAAAATTACAAATTATTCAATTACAATGATTTATGTTTTGAAGCTATCTAGTTTTGAACATTTTTTGTTTTATAACAGTTCAATTTTGAAAATTTATATACAAATTTTTTTTAGATGATTTTGATTATCAAAAAAAAAATTTTCAATCTTAAATCTTTCTAATTGAAGAAGTTTTTAAATTAAAGAATCAAAATTACAGAATTTTGCATTGTAAAGCTTAAAATTGCTTATTTTTTAATTAGATATTTTCAAAGTTAAAAAATCTTCAATGATTTACAATTCTTAATCTTCCAAAACGAAGAAAAAGTTTTAACCCTTGAACGCCCCCTAGATTGGGCCATTTTTACGACTTTGTACCGGTTTTTAGTTTTTTTAAATAACTTCAATTTAAAAATTGATCTTGCAAATAGTTTTATCTTGTAAAAGATACTTCAGAACATTAAAAAAATGTTCGTACCAAAATATTAAATAACTTGGTTTCAAGAAAGAAATTTTGGCTGGGTTCCCTAATACCTCAAGGGGACGTATAGGTTTTTCAAAACCTTAGGCAGCGTTTAAGGGTTAAAATAAATAATCGAAATGACAGAATTCTTAATTATAAAACTTAAGACTTGCATAATCTTTAATTGTTAATTTAAAATTTTTTTAATCTTTCGATTTTCAATATTAAAATGGGAAATTTCTGCGGTTTTGAAGAGCCTAAATAAAAAATGCTTGAAGTTTTAAAATGATAAAATGCAAATTTTTGTTTCAAATTGTTCAAATTGACGTATATTAATATGTGTGTTAGTAATAATTTTAATTTATTTATTTTCTTATTGTTTAATCTTAAATTTTTGTATTTGTTTGAAGATATTTTACAGAAGGAAGCTTAAGGGAACTTCAAGTATTGGCTTGAAATGAAAGACTTCCAAATCAATTTAAAATTAAAGTTTGCTATTACTACAAGAAAAGAACCTGATAGATTTCTTTATAAAATGTTATCGCCAGACTTTGTAAGTAAATATATTTTTAGGACCGTTTTGTGGTCGATTGGGCAGATTATTTTTTTAGTTCCAAACACCAGGGGTGGATATGGATGGTTAGATGTGTTAAATATTAAGCATCCCTTCCCTGAAGCGAAACTCTCGTCAGCTAATTGCCAAAGTGGCAAGTTTCACACAAACACAAAACAGGGTTCTACCCCTGGACGTAAATAACAAACGAGCAGAGCCTTTCGAATGCAGGAACAGTTTTTTAGTTTAATTTATTTTGTGGTTTCCAGTAACAAACGGACACATTCGTCATCCTCTATTAGCCCAATCTACCTATATATCAAACAAAAAAATTTAAACTTAAAACCTAATGTTGCTTATAATGAAATTTGTAGTTATATATATATATATATATAACTTTTCATTGTAAATATAAATGAATTCACTTATTTATTAAGGTTAAAAAATAAATTGTTTAAGTTTAATTTGGTAAATAAAACGATTTCGACCCAGTTATCCTTGGATGACGGCCTTCGAAATAAGGAGCCGTTTATTAAATAAATGATCAATTTTAAGGTGGGGTGGGGGCGCTAGAAACTACAGTTAGAAACAGGCAGGGGGTCAGTGGAAGTAGAGTTACTAACTTAGATAATATTTAGTATATTTCCTGATAATAAATTTGACAAAATTCTTCCTTTTCCTGTGTTTTTAAGAAATATAATTTTTCATTGCTTTTTTTTCGTTTCTTTCGCTTGCGTACGAACTAAGTTAAAAGAACCCAACAAGAAGAATTAACTTCCTTTATTTGATAAATGTACTATTATCTTTTATTTTTTACATTCATATAGTTTGGTTCAAAACTTCTACTATTTGGTTGAAGAATCAAATATCTTTATAACAATTAAAGTAACTATGTTGTTAAAAATTAAATTTTTTCTGTTGTAGATTTATCTCCTTAATTAAAACTGTCACTTGTAAATCTTGCGAGTTAAAAAAGAACCTTTTGGGTTGAAGTATTTTGTGGAAAAATTTTGTTTAAGATTCATTATTTTAGTTGAAAATTCATCTCATTTGTTGAAAATTGAACCATTTTGCTTAGAAGTCTTTTTTTATAATTAATTTTTTAAACTAGCAATGCTATCATTCCATTTTTTATTTAAAATTCATATTTTTATTGAAAGTTGATATTTTCTAGTTAAAAATGCACCTACTTTAATAAAAATTCATCTTTTATGGTTGAAAATTAATCTTCTTGGTTCAAAATTTATCATTCTTGATTAAAAATGCAACTTTTTCTACCAATTATTTTTTAATAATTGGTAGAATAATTTTCTCCCAAAGTAAAATTAACCTTTTTAATTAAAAAAAAATCATATTTTCGGGGTCAACTTTCAACAATTTTGTTGAAATTTGATGTATTTTGCTGAAAAATCTGGTTTTTTTTGTAGAACATTAACCTTCTTGCTGAAAATTTATCTTCTTGGTTGAAAATTGATCCTTTTTGGTTAAAAATGCAACTTCTTGTTCCTAAATTAATTTGATTTGTTCAAGAATTCCACAATTTAGTAGACAAGTAAACTGTTCAGTTGGAATTAACTTTTTTTTAATTCATATATTTCGTTTACATTTAAATATTTATTTAAAAATTAAACTATTTTTATGAAATTTTTTCTTTTTGGTAGAAAATTACCTTTTTTTACTAAAAAAAAATATCTTCAGGTTCAAATTTCAACGATATTAAAAAAAAATTAATGTATTTTGTTGTAAATTCGTGTTTTTTGGTAGAATAGCAACCTTTTTGCTTCAAATTTATATTTTTGATGGAAGATCTAACTACTTGAATAAAAATTCATCTTTTTTACTTGAAAATTTAATTTCTCGGCTGAAAGTTAAACTAGTTTGTTAAAAATAAATTTTTTAATTGAACTTTTTGGCTTAAAATGTAACTTTTTGTTTTAACTTTTTTTTGTTAAAAATTAATCTTGTTTGTTGAATATTCTATCTATATTTTGCCGAAATATATATAATTTTAGTAAATTTAATTTAAAAAAGGATTATTTTTATTTGTTTCAGGGGATGAAGAATGGGAAGATGGGCATGAACAAAGTCTCTTGGAGAATTCAGAACAAGAAGGAGAAACAATAGTGAAAGGTAAGTAGGTATTTATTTATACATTAAAAAATAAAATCAAAATTATAGGTAGAAATAATTAAACCATATAGCATGGACGATAACAGCATTCAATTTATTTGAAATATTCTTCAGCAGGTTTTAGCTAATAGCGAATCTTTTTCATCTATATTAGAGTGATTAAAAAAGAGCAAAATTTTAGTTTCGTTTGAAAAAAGGCCAGTTTTGTGAGGTTTAAAAAAAATTTTATTTTTTCCAATCAGAAAATATTAAAGGGTGCAGCCCATCCGTTCAGTATGTCCATGAGAATAACATGGAAAACCCTCATATTTTACGAATATGAGACCGACGGATGTAATTTTCAATAAATGGAGTAAAATTACAGCGGCCTCTTAAAAACTCTTCTCCGAATGTGAATTCTGAATTTATTATTTATTTTGATTCACCAAGCCCATACCAGCATAACCCGAAAACCCACTCCCTGAACGAGTATAAATTATTTTTCAGAATATTTTTCGTAATTAATTAACACTTATAATTATTTGTGTAAAGCACAATTCTTTCATGTCTTATCGGTAATTAGGCAATATAAAAAATCGACATAAGTGATTGAATTTGTTGTTAATTGTTTAAAAATGGTTCCCTATTTTAATTTAACTTTTGACTGCAATAATGCACAATATGTAGTTTATGCAATTTTTAAAACAAACTCCGTCAAATTCTGATGTTTCTTGTTTTTTTGAGACTTAATAATTGTTTATTAAACAATTTACATTTTTTTAAATTATTACTTTACGAGTATTCTTAGAAAATAAATTAGTACTTAAGAATACTAAAATCTTTCTAAAATTTTGTGAAAGAAAAAAACTCCTGCTTTCTTAGGTAAACTGTAAACTAGGCTAAAAACGTTTTATTCAAAAAATTGAAAAATAATATAAATAAATTATTATCTCGTGATCATTGGTTAAAGAACACATTAGGTCTAAAAAATGAAAAATTTCAGATCCAAAAGTAACGGAATTTTTCCAAATGTCTTTTACTCAATTCGGGATTACGATAAAATTTTCGCGAATTTACCCTTTTTACGTAGACTTAAGAAGTTTAGGAGCAAATTACAAAAATGCTTGGCAAAATTACGAAAATACTCGATACGGCTTGGATCCCTCACGGCAAAAATACAATGTAAGATGTAAAATTTCGAACAGTAAAGCTGAGGTTTTAAGCGTTTCCACTGTGAAATGAGCAGTTTTCACAGTATTGAATGCAGTGTGAACCAGTAATCTGAAAGGTTACTATTCGAAATACCATTTGTATAGCAATACTTAAAGCAGCTATTACAGTTTGACATTGTAAAGTGGAATATCATTGGTACACGCTGTTTACATTACTACTCCACATTGTAAAGTTTCACTTACAAGCTGGTAGACGTTACGTTTTCCCATTGTTAATTAGAAATGGCGAATTATACAGTTTACAACTTGCAAGCTATCCGCGTACGGCGTCAAGTGCTAACTGAGAATGCTAGAGGTACAATGTGAACCGAGGAAATAAATGTTTCTGGGCGAGGTTATAATATTTGCCATTTCAAATAGTTTTGTTCGCTGAGCGAGATTTGTTTTATTTTTTATAATATGTATTGATATAGGATGTATTGAGATTATAATAAAGTTCATATCTGCCGTACTAAGGAAAATCTTACGTAAGTGGCATTATCGCTTAGGTCGAATTTAACATTTTCAGTTATGAGCAAATAAGCCGTAATCGCGAAGTCAGTTACGTAAGTTTTTCCTTAGTACGGGAGATATTAATTATTACGGCAG
>JAWWLR010000004.1:41181138-41191862 GCA_035041075.1 Acraspis erinacei | reverse complement strand
AAATTCGGGATGACTAGCCCAAGATAGAAAAAATGCTATTTATCCCGAAATTCGGGACGACTAGACGCAGCCTTATAAAATATTCTTGATTTTTTGTGAATTTTTCCTGATATTTCGTAAAACCCTATAAATAACAAAAATTCTTAGAAAAATCTTTAAAAATATTTTTGCATTTTTTCGAGAAACCTAGGAAAATTATATTTATATAACCTTAAAGTTCATAAAGAAATAAAATCAAAAATATACCTATAATCATTAAAAAAAATTATTTTGTATTAAAAGTTTTTTTTCAAGTTATAATTTGCCTACAATTTTTTTATTCTGGACTGTAAAATAATTTTTGGGTGTCAAATTCAGCAATTATGTTGAAAATTCGCCTTTTTGTTGAAAAAATTTTCTTTTTAAAAAATTCATCTTTTTGGATGAATTCAAATATTTTCCATTTAAAATTTAAAATATTGTTTAGAATAATCATCAACTATTATTTTTTTTGCGAATTCATCTTTTTTGTTTTAAAATCCAATTGCTTGGTTAAAAGGTTAACTACGTTGTTAACAATTATCTTGTTTTGTTGAAGATTCATAATTTTATTTAAAAATTTGACTTTTTGTCAGAAAATTAATCTAATTGGTAGAGAATTAATGTATTTGGTTGAAAATTAACACTTTTTGGTTAAAACCGAGAAACTATACTTGATTCCTTGATTATTTTAGTTTTCTGCAAAACGATATGATCTTCTCTATAATAAAATAATGAGTCATAAAATAATCTCTGCGTTAAAATAAATATAAATGCGCATAATTGAACAATAAAATACCCATGATTGATCAAAGTTTGTTAATAAATTACGTATAATTATTAAATATTTATAATTGTTTCTAGCATTATTTTTCAGGGCACTCGTTGACAGCAATATTTAATTTACTTTGATCGAAAAGCTCTATTTTATAAATGAACCAAATGGTATTCATCAATAAATGTAACTCGTCGCCATTAAGTTCACTGTGTCGCAATTCCATATCGATCGAATTGGTTATGCATCTCATTTCAACCACACATTTCAATTTCACGAGAGAGGATTCAGTGTATTTGTAAGCATCCATACCATTTGTTGCTTTCTTGTTTATTGATATGTTAAATTTTAGAACGATACATTCGATATTAAAAAACAGGGCAAATAAAATGTAAATTTCGTTCTTACAAAATTATTAAGGCTAATTAGGCTGACGTTTTCTTATATACAATTATACATTGTTATTTAATTTTTTATAAGAGAACTAATTTTTTGACAGATGGCATTGCCGTTTCAGGCATATAACCATCCGAGTTTTTAAATTTTAATTAATTGAAATTTCCCTTGATATCTTCTACTTTCCCTCCGTTAATTCCCCTAGTCATTTTCTGTTAGTTACCATTTTTTTAGCAATGACACTTTTTTATCAATCTTGTAAACAAATTTTTCTGGTTTCATGAATTTGAAAACTGAAGTTCCGTTTTTCGTGTGGAATCCACTGACAATTACGTAAGACGAGTTCAACTTCTTTATGACATTGCAAATAACAATAAAAATTATTGTTCATAATCCAAGTGTCTGAGAGAAGTTAAAAAATTAGTTATTCATAATTGATTACGTTAGAAAAAACATTAATGAGAACAACTGATAGCAAAAAGTCATGACTAAATAAATAGCTGTGAATTACTCGAATAGAAGTGTTTGTTTTTGTAATAAGTATAATAGATTTTAATTGAATACAGACATTTTATTGGCAATATTAATTGCTTATTGTTATCTAAATGTACGGATTACAAAGAATTTTGAAACGATTTAATGGCTTTCAGAAGATTTTTACGGTTTTATAGATGTGAAAATATTTTTAAGAATTTTGTAGCATTTTAAAAGAATTCAAGAGATTGTACATAAAAAAAGTTTACAAAAATCCAAGGATTTTATTAAATTTCACAGGAATTTCACAAAGCCTTCAAAGATTTCTGGCGATTTAAGCATTTTTCTAGAGAATTTTAATGAATCAAATTAATTTTAATTATATTCCAGGGGTTTCAAATGATTTGTACTTTTTTCAATGGATTTTTACGTTTTCCAAAGACATGAAGGTATTCTAAGGGATTTCAAAGGATTTCAAGCGAACCGAAAAATGTCGAGCGATTTCAAACAATTTTATAGGATTTCCATATATTTGAAGGGATTTCTAGAGAACTTTGGAGAATAAATGAAATTTTATTAAATTGCAAGGGATATCCAGCGATTCCAAAGATTTTCAGGGATTTCTAACGATTCTGAAGGTTTCAAGGAATTTTAAGGTATTTCAAGAAATTTTATAAAGATTTTAAAGATTTTTAGTAAACTTAAATGAATAAGAACAATTTTTAGTATGCACAAGGGCTTCAAATAATTTATACTTTTTTAAATTTATTTTTACGTTTTCTAAGGATTTTAAGGGATTATAAGGGATTTAAAAGAATTTCAAGAGAGCTACAAAATTTCAAGGGATTCCAAAGAATGAATGTTCTTTTTATAGAACTTTGGATAATAAATGAAATTTTATGGAATTTTAAGAGATTTTAAGATGTTCCAAAGAATTTCAAACAGATTTCAAAGATTTCTACACCGAGAGAAATTTCAAGATATTAATTCACGGAACTTCTCCATGATTTTATTCACGTTTTAGCGCAAGAACTAGGATCTCGGAACTCTTGCTTTGAGATCAACGGCCATTGCTTTAAAACCATGGTTTCCGAGTTCTTAGTTCTTGCGACAAAGCGTGAATAAAATCAAGGAGCAGTTTCGTGAATTAATTTCTTGAAAATTCTGTCCGTGTAGGGATTTGAATGATTTTTTTTTAGATAACTTTAATCAATAAGATAAATTTAAATTAAAGTCAAGGATTTTCAAATGGTTAAAAGTTTTTTACATATATTTTTGCGTTTTCCAAAAGTTCTAAGTGGTTCTAAAAGACATCAAGATATCTACAAAATGTCAAGAGATTTCAAAGAATTTCGAAGGCTTTCCAATGATTAGGAATTATTTCTAGAAAACTTTTAAAAATAAAAGAAATTTCATTAAATTTCAAGGGATTCTGCATGCTTACACAGATTTCAAGCGATTTTGAACAAATTTTTATATTTTAATTTAAGAATTGTATGAGAAAAAATAGGGGAAACCTTCCTACAATGGATAATGCAACTCACAGTGGATAATTAATAATTCCTAAATCAAATAAACTTAAAATAATTAATGTTAAGTTAAATTTATTAACACGTATTGGTAGTGTCTTAATAATTAAATAAATGAAATAAATTTTTTAACTCATTAGCATTTTTAATTAAACATTATCCACTGAACGATGTATTATCCAATGTAGGGTGGTTTGACCTAACAATAACGCGCGTGTTGATTTTCTAATAAAAAGATAAAAAATGCATGCAAATTGTCTATTTCCCGCTTACTTATCCCACTCAGATTCCAAGATACCACACTCGATTCAAAATATAAATCCGACCCTAAATGCAATATGAAATTCCACTAGGGGTGTAAACGACCCTGATGCCGTGAAGCGAGCATCATTCCTCGTGAATCTGGCAGGAGGAAAATGCCCTGGTATCGGAAGATCTGCCAGCCAGGTATGGCCGGAAACGACGAGGGACCTCGTTCCCGTCGAGAAGCTGGAAAGGACCTCTTGTAGTAACCAGAGTGGTGGGTGATGGCGCGAAAGAGCGAATTCGCAATAGCGACAGGATTCCTCAAACGAGAGGGAAAGAGAGAGAGAATCCGCGCACCAGTTGACTCGGGGTTTGGGGGAGGGAGGTTGGGGAAAACGTCAGGGGATTCCCTCGGGACCCGTAAGAGCCCAGTGCGCAGGCGCCAAGCTGATTAGTTCTCTCCTCCTCTCCTCTCACGATCCCGAGTGCTGGCAGCGCCAGAGGAGAGCTCAGAGTCCCGAGGGATCTGGCCCTACTCCCACAAACCCCCTACATCCTCTTCCCACACACGTGTACCAACCTCCCTTTCACTCTCCAGTCCCCCGCCTGCCTGCTCGTCCTCTTGCTTCCTCACTCGCCCTCTTATTCACTCCCTCCTTATTCCCAGTAAAGCACCCATCAGCGATGGAAAATTATTCTGGAAAATATTAAACATATGAGATTTTGTCGGGAAGGTCTTTTGATTATCTTTTGCATCTAGAATAACTTCGGGATGAGGAGATTAAAGTGGTTTACTAAGGTTTTGCATTTGCTTAGGGGATGTGCATTAATTATATAAAGTGTTTTGGGAAGGAGGGTGGTCAACGATTTTCCGATTATGTCTTACATGTGGGGGGGGGGGCATTGTTAAATTTATTTCGTACTTATTTACCTAAATTACGTAATAATATAATCTGGTAGCGCCCAGCTCCCTTTTTCTCGATTTTTGACTTAAATGCGATCTGAATTAATAGAGTCCAATGAGAACATTCACACATTCTTTGGTTTGAAGTTAGTTCTTCCGGTTGAAAAGTCTATAATGATATGTATGGTCAACAATCCTTTTTTTCAAAATGGTATTATTTGGTTCAAAATATTATTATTTTGTTAAAAATTCAAAAATTTTGTTAAAACGCGATCTTTTTGTTGAAAACAGAACTGTTTTGTTGAAACATCGTCTCTTTGGCTTGAAAATTTAACAACTTATTTTTAAAAAATTGTTTCTGGACTAAACCATGTTTTTCTCTGCACAATGAACTATTTTGTTCAAAATTCGTTATTTTCCTTTGCACATGCGAATGCTTTTTTTAAATTTCATTTTTTGTTGTGAAAAACACAACTATCAGGTTAAAAAAGTAAGTGTTTCGGTTGAAAAGTCAACTGTTTTGAAGTAAATTCGCATTTTAGTCTCGGAAATTCTACAATATCGTAGGCAATTCAATTAATCGGTCGAAAGGCGAACTACTTTGTTTACTGCCGATTTCTTTAAATGAAAGATTCTTCAGTTTAAATAAAAAATCATTTCCTCAGTTTATCCGATCTCCTTTAGTTAAAAATTCCACTACTTGACTGAAAATTCAACTACCTGGTAGAAAATTTATTTTTATTGTTGTCACTTTGTCTTTTTTACTAAAAAATTATTTTCTTGGTTGAAAATTTATCTTTTTGATAAAAAATTCAAATATTTGTCTATAAAAATAACTGTTTTGTAGAAACATCATCTTTTTGAATTGCAAATTCAACAGCTTAGTTTGAAAATTTGTTCTTTATTGACTGTGGAAAATCTTTCTTGTTTGAAAATTAAACTCTTCTTGAAAATTCATATTCTGATGATCTGAAAAATAAAACAGTGAGAAAGTTCTAAAGAATTTGGTTCGAAATTTTAAGTTTCCAAAAAATTTAGAACAAAATATAGATTTTGGAAAATTTTGAAATACAATTTGGAAGCTTTTTAAGTATTTTGACTGTTTTTAAGTTAAGAGCAAAATATTCTAAAGATTCTCGGGAGAATTAAAAATGAGTTTATTTAAAAAAAATTACTTGAAATAAATATTTTAGAAGATTTCCAAAATTGTCAAAAAAGAATTTGAATATTTTAGGGCACGTTTTTTAGTTCTACACTATTAGAAAAATTATTAAAAAAGCAAATCGTATTTTAAGATAATAAAAGATTTTATTAAGATTCCTAGAAAAATTGCAAATTACTTTTTATTTTAAAAAAATTAAACTTTAGACACTTGAATAGCTCAACAAATTTCAAAAGATTTCTAGGAATATGGAAGAAAGTCTGCATGATCTTAGATCAATCTTTTTAATTTCAAAAGATTATTCCAAATTTTAGGAATAATTTAAATCAGTTTAGGAAATGTTGTAATGTTAAACTATCAACTATCATTTGCATTTCGCGTAGAGAATTCATATTTTATGGTTGGGAATTCAAAGACTTAGTTAAAATTTGAAACATTTTGTTAAAAATTCGCTTTTTTAGTTTAAAATGTATACTTTTATTTAAAATTCATATCCTTAGATGAAATGTAACATTTAAAAAAAAATGCATGGTTTTGTTGAAAATTAATCTGTTTTAATTGAGTATTTAACTATTTTTTCTAAAAATTCATATTTTTATTAATTTGACTGTTTTTAACTTTCAAATAAAAATCTTTTTTGATTAAAATATGTTTTTTGGCTAAAAGCTCATCTTTATTGGTTGAAAATGTATTCTTTTTATTAATTATATTTTTTTAGATAAAATGTCAACTACTTGGTTAAAAATTAAAGTAATTTATTATAAATTAATTTTTTTGGTTAAAGCTTCATAATTTTAGTTAAAAAATGACCTATTTAGTAGAAAATCTACCTATTTCATTTAAAATTCGCTTTATTGGTATAAAATTAATCTTTTTATTATGAATGTCATCTGCTTGGTTGAAAATTCAATTATTTGGTTTAAAATTACCTTCTTTTATGATAATTAATATTTTTAGGTTAAAGAATTTAAATTTTCTAAAAAATTCGTCTCATTTGATAAAAATTACACCTTTTTGGTTGAGCATTCCACTATTTTGTTGAAAATTCGTATTTTTTGGATGATTTAAACTGTTTTTGATGAAAAATTTAAATCTTTTTTGTTTAAAATATCAATTATACATTACATTTTTTATTAAAAATTAATCTTTTTTATTTTTATTAAAAGTTATTCTCTAGTTGAGAATCCATTTTTATTTGCTGAAAATAAATCTTTGTCGGAAGAAAAGTCAACTGCTTGAATAAAACTTTAATTGCTCTGTAAAAAATTAATTTTTTGGATTGAAGATTCTTAATTTTAGTTTGAAAATTTATTTATTTTTTTTGAAAATTTAACTCTTTTTTGTATAAAAATAATCTTTTTGTCAGAAAATTGATCTATTTCAGTAAAATGCTATTATTTCATTTAGAATAATATCTTTGTCGAAAATTGACATTTACGGGTTAAAATATTAAAGTTTTGCAGAAAATACTATTTGTGTTATAAATTTCCTCCTTTTTTGGATTCCACTATGTTAATGAAAAATCGTCTTTTTGGGTTGTTTTCAAATGTTTTTTATTTGAAATTAAAATCTTTTTTGGTAGAAAAATCAATTATTCATTATATATTTAATATTTATTTATTTATTATATTTTATAGTTGAGAATTAATCTTTTTTGGTTAAAAATTCAACCAGTTGTTCGAAAATAAACTTTTTAATTGACACTTTAATTTGAGATATCTGAAAACTTCAAGAATCTTTTCGATTATTCTCAAAATCCTTAAGAAAATTATATTCATATAACTTTAAAAACAAATACCCGTAATGGACAATTGATGATGTTAGCTAACTTAAATAAAACAAAAAGTTGGGAATAACATAACATAAGTATTAAATTTAAAAAACATTTAAACAAAGATTTTGGGGAGAGAAGGGTAAGTTGGCTAAAGGGATAAGTTAGCACAACTTTATTTACAAAAAAACTATACTAGTTGTATTTTTATTTTTTAAATCATTTTTGTCTGTTTGGTGCTCGAACCTACCCTCCTTTATCCTAAAGAACTATTTAAGAGCTCTGATTTTGATATTCCTTTATCCAAATATAAATTAATAATGTTTTTAAAGACGTAAATTTACATTTGCGATTTTTACTTTCCCCATAAAACTTGCGATGACGTCTCCAGGTACCTAATATAATGTTGTATCCTAGATCGATATTCACAGGTCGGTTCTTAAGGGAACTGACCTTCCTCCATTTCCACCCCCACACACATTGACTCTCACCTATAAAGAAAAGTCAGATTCTTGATGGTAGCAAGAAAGGAAAATGACCCTGGCTTTTAGGATATGCTTTCTCGCGACTGTACTTGGCGATATAAGGGTGCCCCAGGTGACGAGCTGCCTCGAGCCATGGCACAGCTACGCATCCCCTGAGACCAACTCCGGGTTCCCCTTTTACCCTCCTCATCACCCTCCATTTCGACCTCATTCTATCTTTTTCTCTTGCATTCTATTCTCTTTTCTTCGTTGTAATTCTTCCCAACAGAGGAGTTTTCAGTTGTTTTTTTTTCCTCGTAGTTTGTCCAAACTTCTAGGTTCTAGCTGGATATGTACAAGTAGAAGAATATTACATTAGTTACATGGAAATAGGTGTGTCTGTATTCTGCAAGAAAGCATGTTGGTAACGCAGATAAAACATGAAAGGGTCTCGAGTGACTAGACATTCTCGTTGCTTCATTAGGGACTCTACATTTTTATTATTATTAATTTATTTGATTATTAGGGCCGTCATAAATTGTGTTACAAATTTTGGGATATTTTCCACCAGGCAGTTGAATTTTCATCTGAAAAACATAAATAGAATTGTTGAATTGCCAGTTTGAAAAATTACTTTTCAACTAGAAAAAACGAATTTTTCAACAGTTTAATTCAAGGAAAAAAAGTAAAATAAAATAATATCTGACCCACATAGATGAGTTTAAACAAGATTTTTTCTACCTAAAAAGACGAATTTTTAATCAGAAGATCAAGTTTTTGAAGTAAAAAGTCAAATATTTAAGACAACTGTTGACTTTTAAACTGGAAAAGATTAATTTTCAACAAAATAGTTCATTTTCAATGAGCAAAGATGAACTTTCAACAAAATAGTTGAAGATTCAATTAAAAACGATAAGTTTTCAATTATAAATAGAATCTGTTTTTCAGTGTAAGATTATTTTTTAAACAAAAGAAAAAAACGAATTGCCAACCAGTTTAATGCAAGCTAAAATGAAGAAATTTTGACTAAATAGTTACATCCTCAATCAAAAAGATAAATTTTTTACATACAAGAACAGTTTTCTACTCAAGAGACGAATTTTCAATAAATACATGAATTTTCTACCAAATAGTTTGATTGGCAACTAATAAAGGATAGACAAATGATCAATTATAAGTGGAATAGGTTAATTTTGTAATAAAAAATTAAGTTAGAACCAAATAAAAAACGATATTTCCACTAATGTTTAAATTTTCAACCAGAGGTGAAACTTTAAAAATATTATTTTTAAAGCCGAAAAGATGACAAAAAAGATCCCTTTTAACCGAATAGTTGAATTTCTAACAAAAATGATGAATTTTAACATTAAGATCAATTTTCAAAAAAGTATAAAATTATCAAAAAAATACATGAATTTCGGTCAAATATTTAAATCTACAGCCCAAAAAATGAATTTGAAGAAAAAGTAGATGAATTTTGAACCAAAAACACAGTGGACACAAACGTTAAATAACATCATTAGAGTGACTCAAAAACATCTTAAGTCAGTCCAAATAGCGTTCCATAAACATACAATGTTCCAGAGACGTTTTAAATACGTATTTCGAACATGAAACGTTTTTAGAACATTATTTGTTTTGACTTAGGACAGTTTTTAAAACCTTAAAATAACGTCTTTTGACTTGTATGTCCAAGAAATGTTTTTAGGATGTTCCAATTACGTTCTTAAATTTCATACCCATTGGGAAGCTGAATTTTTAACATAAACAAATTAATTTTCGATAGGACGAATTTAAAAAAAATACAAACAAAATACTTAAAAACTATGCAAAAATAGATTAATTTTGAACCAAACCGATGCATTTTTAACAAAAACAAAATTGATTTTCTACCAAAAAGACAAAATTTCAATAAAATATTCCAGAATCGCGTTTTAGTCACCCGCGATTTCGTAATTCTTAAATCTGCTGGCCCGCACAGTTTCTCATTGGGGCAGGGCGAGAGCGGTTGAGAAATTGAAATTCCAATTGGAAACGGTTTAGGCTGCCCTTACTGTATACGTTTCGATTCCCCCGGTTTAGTTTCATGGCTATTTGCAGACAACCCCCGACACTGAAACTAAACCGACAGTTGGGTATACATAAATTTTAAATAATTAGTTAAATTTTGAAGCAAAACGATTAATTTTCTACCAAAAATAATTTTCAACTAGAAAAGATAAAATTTTTAACCAAAAATCGAATAATTAAACTTCAAGTAAAAAAAATTCTGACAAATAAAAAATAGATTTTTGACCAAATACTTAAATTTTCGAGCCGAAAATTTGTATTTTCTACAAGACAGTTAAATTTTCAACTCGAAAATGTGAATTTTTAAGAAAATAATTATTTTTCAACTAAACCAGATTAGTTTACACCTAGATAATTGTATTTTAAACCAGAAAAGAGTAAATCTCTACAACAAAGCCAATTTTTCAAAAGAAAAAATAATGTCGATCAAATTGTAGAATTTTCAAGACAGAAAGACGATTTTTCAATATCCAAGTTTAATTTTTAACCAAAAAATGTAAATTTAGAGAAAAAGTTAATTTGCAACCAAAAAATATCAACTCTTAAACAGACAGTTGCATTCCAAACCTTACAAGATTAAAATTCTACAAAACGAGATGAACTTAAAACCACACAAGAAAAAAATTGTAATCAAATTGTTTTATTTTCATGCCAAAAAGACGTGTTTTCAACAGAAAAGTTAAACGCTTAACAAAAACGTTAATTTTCAATTAATTTAGAATAATTTTTAACCAGATAGTTGCATTGTAAACCAAAAAAGACAGAATTCCTTTTTAAAAATATCCACCTTTAATCCAACCAAGGAAAAAATTTGAATTACATTGTTATAGGCAATATTGAACAATGTTTGTCCTTTCCCGGCCCCGCCAAAGTAAAACCAAAAAAATGTATGCAGGGCTTAAAATATAACTAGTA
>JAWWLR010000004.1:41169340-41180989 GCA_035041075.1 Acraspis erinacei | reverse complement strand
ATGCATGGCTTAAAATATAACTAGTACATTTTTTATAGAAAATTGATTTTCGGAAAATTTGATTCTTGGCACAAAACTCTCGCCCTTCCTGATCATTTGTCTCGTATTTTTCTTCAGAAGTCGTAATGCAATTTTTCTCCAAGCGATAAGTATGTTAGCCAATCCGGAAATCTGATTGTTTTGGGAGCTTTTGCAAGGGAATTGGGAAAGATTTTTATGTTGTTTAGGGCAGAGTGGGGCTAAGCCGTCAATTTTTGTTCAATCCGCTTTTTAATTGAAAAGAAATAACGTGTTAGGTATGGTTGGATCGAGAATTTAGTTTGCTACAAAATGTTGCTTTTTAAAATCTGCGTTGAGCGAAAAATCGTGGGGCTTACCCAACAGCCCCTTAGGACTAAAACTTGACATCTGACTATAACGTTTGAAGAATAGGACAATTTTTTTTTAATGCTTACTTTTGTTTTTGATTACCTAAAATCTTTTTGGTTTTTAGAACCAACAAAAATGCAGTCTTATAGGAACAATCAATAACGACCCTTATCAATGCTCAATAACAATTTCCAGAAAAAACAAAAAAAATCTTTAAACAACGTCTATAATTAAAAATTTTTTAGCAACGTTTAATGAAACCCCTGAAAAGGGTCATAAAATATTCACATATAGGAACACCGAGAAGCGTTATAGAGGAAAGAGAAATACAATCGAAAATAAATCTCTAGAAAATTTAAATAGCAACAGCTAGCAATCTTATATAATAATAACCACTAGGCTTTGTGAATAAAACCCCCTAATAATGGATAAAGTAACTTCTAACAACTGTATATAATGATAATCCTATGTAATAGTCATTATCAATATCTTCTATTTAATAAATATCTCTAGCAAATAGCAATGGCGAACCATAGTAAGAGCCTATAATAAGAACACAGTATGTAATTATCAAAAGTAATCCCTAGCATTGCTGGAAATTTTGAATAGCAGCCACTAGCAAAGGTCAATAATGATCCTTGGAAATTATCAACAATTGTCCCTAAATTGTCCCTATCAACTTCTTACAATCAAAGCTTGTAACGAAGTTAAATAGCTACTTCTAAACAATTATTAAAGGAAAATAAAATTAATTTACAGTCTAAAAGTGATTTGTAGGACAACATAGGAAAATATAATTTTTCCCTTACATCGAAAATAAAAATGTACTTAATTATTCTGTCTTGGATTTACAAAATTGTAAATTTTCCAGAAGTGGAAGTAGTGACTATATTTAAATATAAAGAAAAAGTTTTCAAAGGAACAAAAAATTAATTTCTAGAGCTTTCTCCTCCATTCCGAAAATTCAAAATATTGTAAAACATTCCTTGTTAGTCCTGGGATGATTTAAATCTTCCAAGAGAGGGAGTAAGAAATATTTCACTTTTAAAAACACTTTTTAAAGGGGGAAAATAAATTTTTTAGAGCCATATTGATTTATAGAGCATCTCAGGAAAATGCGATTTTTTCCCACCCGTAAAATAAAACATTTTCTAAAATATTCCCTGTTTATCCTCAAATTTTCAACTAAAAAGGATTAATTTTCTACCAAAAATCAAGTTATTATATTTTTAACCAAAGGAGGAAGGGGTAATTTTTAAAAATAATTAAATTTTTAACCGAAGAGATATATTTTTCAACTAAAATTATATATCTTCAACTGGGAGAGCTAAATTTTCATATAAAAAATAAATTTTGAGGCAAAAATCAACTGTCTTTTAACAAAATAGTTCAATTTCAACCAAAGAGATGAATCTTCAACTAACATAAAGATATTTCAACAAAAAAATTTTTTCACAGCATTAAAGATTTTTCCACAAAGGATGCAATAGTTGACATTTAAACCAAAACAGATTTTAATTTTAAATCAAATAAGGTTGAAGGCAATAAAAATACGTATATTCAACAAAATAGTTGAATAATCAACGATGAAGACGAATTTCTCATCAAAATAGGTGAAATTTAGCCAATGAGTATATTTTTTGAAACGTTGTTTAATTTGCAACAGATTGAATTAATTTTAAACAAAATAATGACATTTTTAACCAAGAATATTGATTGTCTACAGAAAAAGTCAGATATGTACCAAAAACAAAGTATTGATATGTTCAACTGAAAGGATACATTTCGAACGAAAAGAATAAGGCATTTTTATGAAATTAGTGGAAATGACAATCAAAAAACATCAATTTTTAACGAAAAATATAATAGTAGATCAAACAATTAAATCAAATTAGAGAGATGCATTTTGAACTAAAATGATGAATTTTAGCAGTTGAATTTCAAATCCGAACTATACATTTTCAATCCAAAAATATAAATATTCTATCAAAAAAATATTATTTTGAACCAAAAAATGAACTTTTGACAAAATAGTTCAACTTGCAATCAAGAAGATTAATTTTCAACCAAGAAATAAATTTTTTTAATTATTTGATCTTTTAATCAAATACTTTAGTCATTTTTCGATTAAAAAGATAAATTTACATTAAACAATGGAATAGTTCCATGTTCAGTAAAAAAAATTAACCAAAAATTGGTTTCAATCAAAAAGTTGACTTTCATAGCTAAAGTTTTAGTTCTAAAAATTATGTTATTAACAAACAAAAAAATTTTATTTTTTATCAAAATAGCTTAATTTTAAACCCAAAAGGATGAATAGTTAAATTTTCAGTTGAGAAAATGAGTTTTGAACAAAAGAAAAAAAAGTTTGTATTACAGACTTGGATTACCTAAATCAATCCGAATCAAC
This sequence comes from Acraspis erinacei, assembly GCA_035041075.1. Lineage (NCBI taxonomy): Eukaryota > Metazoa > Arthropoda > Insecta > Hymenoptera > Cynipidae > Acraspis > Acraspis erinacei. The sequence continues at coordinate 41,178,210 of JAWWLR010000004.1, read as the reverse complement.
TGAAATATAAGTGGATTACTCCGCATTAAAATTGTATAACTTACCGATTTCTTTATGTCAAATTGTATTATTCATTGCCAACAATGAATAGACTTGATAACAAGTCCTTGTCATGAAATTTCAAACTTAAGACTTACTGTTTAAGAATCTACGTTGGCTTTGTCTTTTTTCTATATGAAAAGTGAGATGCTTCCACTTATGTATAATCCAGAAAAAAACATGTTATAACATGTTGCCAAATTGTAAAATTTAACATCAAAACACTGGTGTAGGTCTCAACAAAAATTATTATTTAATATTAAATATTCTTGGTCTACTAATCCTCAGATCCACATCAATTAAATACGTATGTTATGATTACATTGCGTAACTCGCGTAAAACCGAAAGTTTAACTTCCTCAACCATGATAGGTGGATGGTAACTAATAACTTGAGAGTAGCTCGTTGTCAGGGCGCTTTACTCTCCCTGGTAAAACTTAGTAACTTTAGGAGATAAAGGCACCATCGTGAGACCTGGGGCCATGTTGGTGATCTTCTCCTAGATCGTAGAAATATCTTTTGGTCTGATCTTCTCGCTCCAACGAATCCACTGCGTCATGACGATAAAGGGACAAAGCAGTCCATATCTAGCTGTAAAATATGCACAGAATTTACTATCTTCAAAAAATAAACTCAAGATTTTAAATACCAGTGAGAAGTAATATAGATGTATTCACTATGGGTGTATTTATTTATGCTCATTTCATGAGCATTCTGTTTCCTCACAGGTATCAAATAAATTTGCTTCTTCATAAAGGGTGCCCAGCGAACCCAAAAACCTTGAAAAACTGAAATTGTCCTTGAATTTTGTTTAACCATGAAAACCTGGAAATCCACTTGAATTTCTCATGAGAACCTTAAATTAAATTTTCTTTTCTTTTAAAGCAATTATTTTATTCGAATGAAAAAGGTAATTTAAATCCTTTAGGCTATTATGAAAGAAACATCTCGTTTAGAAGAAATTTTGAGATTGGAAAGTTTTTATTTATCAAGATATAATTTATATTTTACTTATTACAGAATTAGCAGAGATTTTTAAGTATTTTTTTAGAGTTTGTTAATGATTTCACAGATTGCAATGAACAATCTTCAATATTTTGAATAATTCTATAAGTTTTTATTTCGCCTCAGCTCATAGAGAATGTTAAAGTATAATTTTTTTTGGTGATATTCAACTTACAAATTATAAAAATTATTAGCTTCAAAATGTCACGTTTAATTCAGTATCAGAACTAGAATGACCCATTTCGACCAAACAAAATTTGTAAGGGGTTCACCACTCGATTTTTGAATGTACACCAGATTACAAAACATTACTAAAGATTTAATAGTTTTTGACAATATTCCAAAAATTTTTAATATTTCAAAGGATTTGGAAAGTCTCCCAAAAATTACATGGATTTCACAGATTTAAAAAGGGCGTATACGCCAGATTTCAAATATTTCACAAAAATTTCACAAAGCTTTTAAAACTTTTAAAAGATTTAAATGATTTCAAAGATTTGAAAAAGGGTCAGTACATCAGATTTCAATTATTTTAAAACAATTTAAAGATTTGAAACGATTTCAAAAGGTTTCAAAACCTTTTTGAAGACTTCAAATGACTTCGCACATTTTCGAAGATTGTTTTTTTTTACGCAGTGATGTTTCCTTAGCTACCATTTAAAAAAAATTGATAGGTTTGGGAAGTCAATAAGCATTTTTTAAAATCAGTTTGAATGGTTACCATCTATTATGACGAATAGGATTTGATATCTTCCTTAAGGGAGACCAAAAGTCCTTGGAATACTTTATCTCAATAAATCTTTACTTACTGACCTAATTATTCATCCCGGTGTTTATTGAAACTAATTTCAAACGTCCCAAAGCGAATAATAATAAAAATTAATTTCCACAATCTTAGTGCAGGATTTCAACGTGCTAGAATAAAAAAGAATTACAGTAATTAAATTATGTATTTTTATAAATATAAACTGCATCTTAATTAATTAATTATTAATAATTTTTTTAATTGAAGTCTAAAACTAACTCGACGAGTTAGATTGCCTTTAACACTTTCAGCTTGTGAAGCAACGCATCGTAAAACAATATTTCGTAAAATATAATTAGGATAAAAATGTCAGGTCAATAATAATTTACTATCTTTATGCGTCTAATAAGTTTTGTCTAATTGTTTGGGTCGCTTTTGAATTTATTCCATGTCTGTTTTCAGGGTGAAAAAAAAGGAAACGTTTCTCCCTTGAGAGACGTGTATCGCATATCAATAACGGCAGCTCTGTCTGACCACACAGGTCGTTTTCTACTTAATCTACTCCAACTTGTTCTATTCCTCTGGCGACATATGAAATACTTTTTTTTATTCATTGTAAAATAGAATCAAAAATAAATAATTATGAAGACTATAAAATGAAGAAAATAGAAAATTTGATAATGTACGAAAATTAGGATTTTTTTACTAAACATCAGGTTGGTCCAGAAATGCTTTGGAAATTTTTTTGTCGAATTTGCATGCTCATTGCCCCCAAATTTGCGCGAATTCACAAAAACATGAATGCATTTTTTAATGGGTTTTAAAGGTTCCACAAGCCCCGTTAAGTTTAACACGTATTTCTCATAAGAAAAAAAGAGGTTTTTATAAATTTTATTCAGAATTGTCAATATTAGGTGGATCGAATTTAAACTCAACATTTTTCGTCGCCATAATCGCAGCTATAAAATACTAGTAAATAATCAATTTGTAAATATCACCCCGAAAGTTTATTTTATGGTGTCCCAAAAAAAACCATTAGTGAAAATTGAGTTTTGCGAGTTTCTGGCGCTAATTATGATGTTGTATGGCTTTTTTAATACAGATTGTTTCCAATACATTAAATTCTACTTGCTACTGATAATTGCATGTTTACATAAATGGTTTAAACAATTTACTCTTGTTTTTAGAAAATTTTCTCCTAGAATAGAGTTCCGAGTTTTCCCATTTATTTTTAACTTTTCAATTAGATCGAAGCAATAATCAATTAAATTCAATAGAAATATTAGTTAACCATTGATTATTAATTAAAATAATATTCCCCTTGCATAATGCTAGACAGTTGCAGTTTTTTCACAAATGTTTCACTTTATGTCCACTTTTCAATTAGTATGAGATATTAATTAATACAACTTAGCAAACATAATTGTTTAATTATTTTATTAATGTTTAAAACTATCTTCTCCTATGAAAATGCTAGATGCTTCCGGCTTTTTCTGAAATTTTCCATTATTTGCCAGCTTTTCACTTACAATTAGAGTGAAGTAATAATTAATTCAAATGGGCAAAACTAATTTTTAAACAAATGGTTAATCTTTCAAATTATATTATCTTTGAATTATTCTAAAAAGTTACTGTTTTCTGAAATATTCACCTTCTCTCAATTTTCACTCAGAGCAAGGTAAACATTTTGAGAAATTACCTAGAAAGTTGCAGTTTTTCTGAATTTTTAACTTTGCCTTGGCTTTTTAGTTATCAAAAAGAGAATATTAGTCAATAATAATTTGTTTCAAAAATTATGTTTTTTAACTTGAATTAATTCGTACATCATTCTAATCCAAAAATGGACCAAAAGTGGGAAGTTTTAGAAACAACTGCAACTTTGGCTTTTTTCTAAGATACTATTATAGTAAATGATAATAAATGACTTAAACAATTAGTTATGTTGAATTTAATTGATTATTGCCTTGATCTTACTGAAGAGTTTTTAATAATTTTTAAAATTAGAAGGAAAAACAAAAACGATTTTATAGCTCCTTCTAAGAGAAAAATGCTAACAAAATAATAAATCATATAGACCATTTAATTATAAAATTAAAAAAAATCATTTTTGTAATTTAATAGCAAAAATGATTATTCAATTCCATTTGAATAGCAAATTGTGAAAAAAAGTTATACTTTAAACCGATTCACCTTTTATTGATGATTCTGAATACAATTGACAAAAAGTTCTTTGTTTCTTCTGAGAAAATTTTTTTTGGATTATGCTATTGAACTTTGAATATTTAGGAACCTACTTTTTAATATTAAAAAAGAAGCACCATTTTTTCATTCTATTACATACTGATAATTCGAAGTGTTGTTAATTTGTTTGTACTAAAATGAAAAAGAATTCGTTCTGTGACTTTGGTACAAAGTAAGGAAACGTTTCTAGGACACAAGGGACTGAACCACGTAACTTAAATTTTGCTCGGTCATATGTATCAGCTTCTCTAACTTTATGCTAATCTTTCCCTCCATGGACTTTAACATTGGTTCCCCATTTTGCTCAAAACTTCAGAAATCTTGACGCTTTAAAATCTCTTAAAATATATGAAATCAGTTGCATTTACACAAGTCTCTTGAATTCTCTTGAAGTTACTTGGAATGTCCTGAAATATCTGAACTTATTTGAATTCAAATGAAGTCATTTGGAGTCACATGAAGTCATGAGAATTCATATGAAGTCACTTGAATTCTCCTGAAGTCACAAGAGAAAATACGGTTTTGTCAATTTTATTCAGACTCGTCAATATGACGTTTTAAATATTACCTTCATAAGTATGTTTTATTGGGTACTAACAAAAACTCCATAAGTTCAAAAACGTATTTTGCCAGATTTTGGGCATTCATTGCGATTTTTTGCGTTTTTAAAATACAAATTCTTTCTAACACAAAAAATTATACTTTATATTGATATTTAGATGTTTACATAAATTGTTCAGAAAATATATTATTGTTTTTAACTATTTTTTCTGAGAATAGAGTTAGAAAGTCGCGGTGTTTTAGAAAAATTTTCACTTTTTGTCCCATTTTCTACTAGAGTGAGGCGATACTTAACTAATGTTAACAGACATAATTGTTTCAACCATTTATTATTATTGTTAATATTCTCTAAGAATAATACTAGAAAATTGCAGTTTTTCCCAAATTTTCCACTTTTTGTCCAATTTTAAATTAAAGTGAAGTAAATAAATAAAGTTAAAAAATTAATTCTGCAAACAATGTATTATAATTGATTATAATATTCCATTTCACTAATGCCAGAAATATACGTTTTTTTAAACATTTTCAAGTACTTGTCCACTTTTTACTTGAAGTAAGCTAATAATTAATTCAGTTTAGCAAAAATAACTATTTAAACAAATTATTATTATTTTTAACTATCTTCTCTTAAATAAGTGCTAGGAAGTAGAGGTTCTCTAAATCTACATACTTCTAAACAACAATAACTTATTTAAACAATTATTTTGGACAAATTGATTAAAATAGTAATTCGCTGCAAATCAAGAATAGACCAATAGTTTAAAATCTCAGTAAAATCACAACTTTTCACCATTAAGCAAATAAAATGTTATTAAAAATAATAATAAATTGTTTAATCAATTATTTTTGTCAACTAGAATTAATTATTAATTCACTCTAATTGTAAAATGTACAAAAAGTAAAAAATTCCAGAAAAAACGTAAATATGTAGGATTGTCTAAGGAGAATATTATTATCAACAATAATAAATTGTTTAAATGCTTATGATTGTATTATAAACAATTTTTATTTTTAAAAATCACAAAAAATTATAATTAGCGTCAAAAACACGGAAACCCCAGTTTTTCCTTCATAGGTTTTATTCTTTTGGATACTAAAAAAAAGACTTATGGGGGTGCTATTTTAGAAGTAATTATTCATTTATAGTCTATAGCAAATTTTGAAGAGAAATTTTAAGTTTCAACTCGATTCACCGAATATTGACGAATCTGAATAAAATTTACAAAAACACCTTTCTTCTTTTGGGCATACCTGTTAAACTTTATGGGGCTTGCACCATATCTAAATATATTGTTTTTAATGAATTTATTTTTGTGCGGATTCGAACATATTTCGGGTCGATATACATAACAATTCGAAACAAAAAATTGCAATGCATTTTTGGACCACAATAGCGTATACCCGATCGATCGAGCTTTCAACCCCTCGGCCAAAATTGTTTTGACTTGGATTTTTTCACGTTTTTTCTTCCTTCAATATGGAAATAAATCTTATTTTTAATTAAAAATTCTCTATTTAATTTGGATTAGAATTTAGTCTCACTTTGCCAAGAGAATGGGCTTTTCTGAGTAAATAATGAAACATAAGTGTCTAATATGATCAAGGGGCATCTCGTGAAATTGCCATATGAGTAAACTGTAAAGGGATGCGCACACCTGTGTCGTTACCATAGCAATATAAGGCCTTAAGCTCCCATAGGGACAGTTAACTGAGGAATTAGCGATCCCGTTGAGTCGGAATTATTACACAAATGTAACGTTTGCCATCTCAAAATTCAAAGAGCTTGGCCCCTTGACGAATAGGTCAGACTCCATAAAGTTTCTCCCCTCTCTCAAATTTTTGACGGACTGAATCCATTTCAAATCAGGCGGATATTACACTTCAAATCGCAGAATCTATCTGGGACGAAATATTACATTTTGCAGAGGAAATTAGGCCATACGTATTTTTTCGATTGGTGAAAAAAATGTATACAAAGTTATGCGTATTTGAATTTTTTTAAATTAATTTTTCCTTTAAACCTATATAACTTTTCACCAGATTGTGATATTTATCGTTTTTTTTTCTTTATTCGGATGGTTCGTCTCCTTTTTCTGAAAGCCGAAGGAAATTTAAAAAAAAGGGTTCCAAATTAACAAAATTATTTTCTTTTTTTTTTGAAATATTAAAAATCGGCTTTGTGATCAGGGTATTCTTTTCACATAATCAAATTTTATCCTTTTTTTCGCAAACAAGGACAGATGCTAAAAAGTATTATGAAAAATACGTCTTATTCTGTTCCGATAGCTTGCATCTTATAAGAGAGAAATTCCAAAATCTTATTTTTAAGAAAAAAATATTCTGCTGACCTCAAAATAATCCCTTCCTTCTATGAGCCGAAACTCTGGACAATCCTATCTTTTTTCCTATATTTTTTAAGCCGAGAAAATTTTTTTTCCTGAAAATATAATTTTTCAATCTTTCTCGTGAACGACGCAAGATATCCCAAGGGACCAAAAGGATTTTTCGTAGAAAAATGATAAAAAATTTTTTTATTTTTAAAATCCCCTGGCCACAAAAGTTATTTAGCCCACATAAAACTCACAATATTTCTTTTATAAATCTTTTCTAAAAACAAGTACAAGATCAAAAAATTGACAAAGTATATAAGTGTGTCTTTCTTGAGTAAATGGACTTCTAATATTTTCAGAATCAAAAAGAAAACGATAAATATCTCAATTTGGTAAAAAGTTGTAGAGGTATAGTTTTTTGGATTTGAAAATTCAAATGTTTTAAAAATGAAAAAAAATTCTATTTGTTCAAAAATTCAGAATTTTTGAAAACATGCAAAAAACATGTTTTCTTTGATTGAGTTGATTGCACTTTATTGCAAAACGTTGGATATGTAAAACCTAAAAATTTTCAGCTTGAGCCAAAGAAACATTTTATTATTTGGTTTTTTTGTAAAGAATTTGACTTGGTGTTTAAAACGTTCCAATTCGAAAAAATCACAGAATCTAAAGAATCGTAAATCGCAAAAAAATCTGAAAAAACAGAATAATAACAATTTTCTATGATTTGTTCTAAAGAAATTTCAGGTTTTATATAGTACAGAATTTTCAAAATATCTTTATGTTACTCAAAAAAACATGTTCGTTGCACAGTTTCGAAAACTTCTAATAGTAGTAGCTAATAATGAACGTACATATGACTTTTACAGGTACTAAAATTCAATTTTTAAAAAGTTGAGCAAAGAACCGGTGTAATGAATAAATATATTCTGGTCTTGGTTGAAAACAAAAATTCCTTAAATGTATCAAATTTAAAATTGACTCACTTTTTATTTAAAAAAAAACGAACTTTAAAATCTTTATGTTTGAAGATTGGAATCATTGATATTCAAATGTTATTGTTTTTTATTTCACAAATTTTAATTAAGCTTTTAAGGTATTCTGAATAAGATTTCCAACTATTTATTTTAGTAGTTCTACATTTGATATCCCCAATAACCGGCAAAGTCTCAAATTAAAATAAATTAAGTTTTGGATGGACTGAAAACTATTTTCCATTCTTCTGACAAAACCGAAAGTTCGGAATTTGAACAGAAATTCGTAAAAATAGAATCTTTCAAATTAATAGGATAGGGAGTTATTACAAATAAAAAGCATGACTTTTATTGAAAAAATGGTTATTTTAGAAGAAAGATTTATTATAAAAATGCTTTTTGCAACTAAATTTGTTCTAATATCGCTCCGTACCAGTTTAAAAAAATGTTCCATTTTAATAGTGAATGGCTTATTTTTCTGGAAAAATATTCTCTACAAATGTACTGTTTCCAATATTTAAAATAAACTTTCCTATGGCCAAAATCGTTAAAACAATTTATTTCAAAGAAAACTTTTTTTAAACAAATAACTATATTTTATGATTATTTATTTATTTTCAAAATTGGAAACAGTAGAGTTATATGGAATATTTTCCCCGAAGAATAATCCGGGATTTATTAAAATTGAACCATTAAAAAAAATGGTAAGAAGTGACAGCAAAAATTTAATTACAATAACTATTATTATTACACCATTAGGCCGTTTCCCTTTCGGGGTATGCGTGACTCACTCGGCGGGGAAGGGAGTAGTGTGAGGAAGGGGTTATAGAATTTTTAGATTGATCTGGAACTATGGTATTATTTATTTAAATAATACGGTAGCTCCGCAACACTGCTTCGACCCAGGTTGATGATCAATCTCTCTAGCAATCACCCCAAGTAAAGATCCTCACAAAGTCTTTATGTGAGGTTCCT
>JAWWLR010000004.1:41127625-41143201 GCA_035041075.1 Acraspis erinacei | reverse complement strand
CCCTCCAACCCTTCTACTTACCCCCTCACCACTTCACATACGGGCTTCTATGTGGAATCACGTGTTTCGTCTTCCAAATGTGAGCTTTTCTCAATGAAGGGGGGGGGGGGATGAATGTGGTCAGAGTCTTTATTGCCTCGTAAGACCAGTATGGTCCAAGGCTATAGTTGCAATCTGCAAATCAAAATTTGTAACTAACTTTCGAAATCTGATAGTGAGGATTCGTTCTACAAGTGCTGTAGTAAACATGTCTAGTAATGACTGGTAGTTTTCTACTGAATTATAGTCAAAGTCTTATTTATTGCATTAATAGTACGATTTCAGACTTTGTAGCAAAAAATGGTCACAGGTCAGGGGAAATAGCGTGACTTTTTAAGGAAATAGGGAAATAATAGGATAATACATTCTTTTAAATAAAATTAATATAGACGCAATATTGAATTAAATATGAAAATATTAAAAATCTTAAGATTTCAAGTCAAAATTAATAACATTGCATTTTCAACAAAAGATTTGAATTTTCAACCCAGAGACGAATTTTTCAACAAAGTATGTGGGTTTTCAACTTAAAAAGTTGAGTGTTTTAGAACAAAGTTTACTTTGAACATGGAGAAATCAATATTAAAAGAAATGGTGTCTATAAGAAAGACGACTTTTCAATCAACTAGTTGAATTTAAAAAAATCAACCAAACAGTTACATTTACAACCAAATGGTTTAATGTTCAATTTTTAACCAAATAGTAGAACTATGTTGAAAATTAATTTTTTTGTTAAAATTTAATTTTTTTAATTGAAAATTCAACGATTCCAATTTTGGTTGAAAACTTCTCTTTTTTTGTTGAAAATTTAACTATTTGGTGGAAAAATTCGTCTCGGTTGATTGAAAATTAATATTTGTCTGCTCAAAAGGGAACAGATTTCTAAAATATAATGCTTTTGAGATTGAAAACTTACTCTTTAGTTGAAAATTTTTCTTTTTCAATAAAAAGTTAATCTTCTTTATTTAAAATTCATCTATTTAGTTAATCATTTAAATTTTTTTATTTAAAAGCAATTTTTTCACTGGAGATTAAAGTATTCAATGTTTAGTTCAAACTGGTCCAAAACTTATATTTTTTAGACGAAAATTCAACTATTTCGTTGAAAATTAATAAATTTTATTAGATTCTAAAGTCGAATTTTTAACAAAATATGTGGGTTTTCACGAAATAAAGTTGAGTGGTTTAAAACACTTTTAAACAAAAAAGGTTGTAAATTGAACTTTTCTGTGAAAAATTTATTCTTTTGGTTGAAAGTTCGTGATTTTAGTTAAAAATTCAATTTGTTTGTTGAAAAATGTTGGCTAGACATTTATTCTTGTGGTTGAAAATTCATTATTTTAGTTGGAAATTCATCTGTTTGGTTGAAAATTCAAACTATTTTGTTGCAAATGTGCTTTTTTGGGCTGAAAATTAATGTTATCAACTGAAAATTTATCTATTCGATTTTTATCTTACAAATTCTTTTATTTTTCTTAAAATATAACTTTTTGATTGAATATTTAACTAATTGTTGAAAATTCGTTTCTTTTTTTATTGAAAATTAATTATGCTAATTGACAATTTAGCTATTTTAGTGAAAATGAGTTTCTTTTCGGTAGAAAATGGATCCTTTTTAGTTGAATTTCCAAATTTTTGGTTGAAAAATCAACTATTTGGTGAAAAATTCATGATTTTGTTGAGAATTCCACTTTCTTGGTAGAAAATTAATCTTCTTGATTTAAAATTGAGCTACTTGTCTGAAGGTAAAATGCAATTTTGACTGCTTTTTTAGTCGCTGAATTCGCATTATTTGAATCAGTCAAAATGGACCGCGAAACAGTCACTTTCGACTGATTCAAATTTAGGCTGCAGTACGATTTCTAAACATTAACTACTAAATGAATGTTTACAAATTAAACTACTACTGATTGAATTAGTAGAATTTGTCATTCTACATATACCTATAGTAGATGCTAATTAGCTTACAATAAAGTCAACTGCCATGTAAATTAGTTAACAAATATCGAAGACTTTTATCGTAAACCATTTCTAATCAAGAAAATTATATACTAATATACTAGTATATACTAGTATATACTAATAAATATCAACTCCCAAAGATTCACTAGGATATCACATCCAATTAATAATAATGAACCTAAGTAGTAATTCTATCAAGCTTTTAATGAAATTCACTTTGTTTATAGAGCAAAATAAATTCTCTTAATATCTTTTGAGACACCGATTTGCTCCGAGCTTGCAAGAGTATTGTTTCCCTTACTTAGAGTAGATCTTGCACGAACCATTGTAAGTTTCAAAGACACATTCTTGCAAAAAGAGGACAAACATCTGTTGCAACAAGCTAGATTTAGAGGGATTCAAGTCAAGATTCAGCAGAGAGAAGAGAAAATAGAGAAGGGGGTGCTTATACGTAAAGTGCTTGCTTGTACTTAGATGTGCAGTCTGTGCTTGTCGGACGAGCAAACACTTAATTAACCCTTCTAGCTCTCCCAGTGATATAGTACTTTGGCTCAGATATCTCTCAGGCACCCTAGACCCCTCCAGGTAAGATTCCACAATTAATTAGACCATTTTCGACATTTGCGTTAAGGTCCAGCTCACATTGTCCACTTCTTCTTAATTCCTAACGCGTATTTAAGCTTTTACACCACTGCTTTTTCCTTTTTAATTCACTTCTTCTCTATCTTAAACTTGCGATTTTTTAATATTGACTCTTTCATTGCCTCTCATATGCTCATCTAGCCCCTCCAACTCCTTCATCCATTCTTCTCCTAATCCATCCACCCCTAGAATCTTGATCACATTCCTTTGCCAGATTCCTTTTTTTTATTCCTACATACTTCCCATACATGATTCCATGTTTCCGCTACCTATTCACACACTGTTAAAAAATTTATGTTGGAAACTTCCACTACATTCATTGGAAGTTTATTTCCAAAACGTAAGGTGAAGCTACAATCCATAATGTTGTATATTTTCCAACTGCTGGTATTAGCACGGTACCTCACATGCAGTGATATTTCACAATACAACTCCAGTAGCCGTAGTAACACTTCTGCATCATCCTTGTGGCTTGATATCTCGACACCTGTTGAACCGAAAAATTAAAAAAAAAATATGCACATTTCGCGGGCACATGCTCATTGCACGACGTGCGCGCGCCGCATTGCGCCAAGTTTGAGAGCGCCTAAGGCCTGTGAGTACGCTCTCTCGCTTCGCGCTCGTTTTCGTACGTTTAATGCGTACACTTTAACTACATTTTTTCAAACATCATAAATATTATAACTTAAATCGAAAACTGTGATTTAATGTTCTGAGGAATTACAGACATAAATTGGAACTTAAATTTTTGTCGATTTGTTTTTAAATAAGGTTCTCAAAGCACCTATTGCTTCAAGATAATTTATAAATCTTGTTCATGTCTACTAAAAATAACGCTTTAAACTTACTGAACTCTGAAAAAAATTGCATAGTTTTGAAAAAGCTCTAACTTTTTGAAATGTTGTCTAATCGAAAAATGTAACTGAGATAGTTTCTAAATATATTTGATATCTAGTGAAAAAGTTAAGTGAAATTTCCTAATCTATGAGAAAAATATTTTTTTCTATTTTTCTGAACATTTTCAAAATTTTCAAAAGTTTATAACTTTTCTAATTTTTATCGAAATTAAAAATATTATATTTATAATATGCAAGTATTCTGTCCATCTATAAGAAACATTGACAAAAATTTCCAAATTACATTTTTTTCCAAATTTTGAAAATGCTTTACATTTTTTAATTTTTGTTGGAAATATCTGCTTAACGTACTTAACCTTCATTTTGGAAACCTTAAAAAGTGTATGAAAGGCTGACTCGATTGAACAAATCCTTGAAAAGTTAGCGTAGATACAACATTCAGGTAACCATACATACAGACAGACATGCATTCAGAACTACTGACAGACATCGACAAAATTGTATGATTTTCGGACTCTGTGGGTGCCGAAACGTAAAGATCCGTTAAAAACCAGAGACACTCGTTTTAGGCAAAGAATAAAATGTTCTAAAAGAGTGAAAACTTTTGTCAATATATTGTATATAACTCGCATATTCATGGAATTCAAAGAATTCATGGAATTCAAGCAATTCGTGGAATTAACAGAAATTACGAAATTCAAGGAATTGACGGAATTCGTATAATGGCCGGGATTCACGGATTTCATGAAATTCACAGAATTCGTGGAGTTTTTGGAATTCAGGGAATTTACAAAATTCATAGAATGTACGGAACTCACGCCATTCTTTGAATTCACAGAATTCACGGAATTTATGCATTCAAGGAATTCACGGAATCTAAAGAATTCACGTAAATCAAGGAATTTATACGCAATCCAAAAAGATTCACGGAATTCATGGAATATACGAAATCCAAGGAATTCATGAGATTCAAGAAATTCACGGAATTCAAGAACCAGATTAATGGAATCGCGTAATTCACTTAATTCAAGGAATTCAATGAATACAGGGAATTTAGCGAACCTCTGTTTCAAGGTCAATTTGGACCTATTACCTCAATATCTATTCGAACCTCGAATTTACAGCTCTATCGATTTCCGATGTAAAAGGGGGTTTCCAATGGTAAAAATTGACCTTGAAATGATCTTGAAGGTCATCTTCAATGTCATACTTGAGGTCGCTACTGAATACGCTTTGTTGAAGTTATTAGCTTTGCTCTTAACGAAAAATATTTGAAAAGCTTTCTTTTTGAGAGGTATGCAGACCTTGTTTAAGTTACAAATCCTTTAGAGTGAACTTAAAGGTCTTTTCAAAGTCAATTTTTTTTAAATAGAAAATTCCCTTTTTCATATCGAAATCGATAGAACTGTAAATTTTACGTTCGGATATGTACTCAGGTCATATACCTATCGTTTGCCGATCTACAAGGGTGTTTCCATTTTTTTCTAAGTTGACCTTGGAAAACCCTTCAAGTTCATCCTCAATATCAAAATAAAGGTCACCATTGAATTCCTCTTTGATTTTCCTATATCCCATATATGTTTCATCACCGCTGCCACTTTTTTATCCTTTATCTTATGTGAGCTCTATGATCTCCATTTTCAAGGTACATATAGCCTAAATATTTAAACTCCTTTATTTCTTCTAGCTCCATTCTCTTCTATTTTACATTCAATTTTTTTCTTTCTGTTCCTTATCTAAACCTCATTATTTGAGTTTTTTCTACATTTTAATTCGAATTTTCTTATCTAAGTATTTCTATCATTCCTTAATTGAGGTCGCCATTCATTTTTCATCTTCTGCCACGAACACTATATTATCATCGTATGCTAGTCTATAAATCTATTCTTTTCCTATCCTAATTCCATCTCGTACTTTTCTCTTCATTTCTTCTCTTATGTCTTAGATTAATATATTAAATAACAGTAGGCTTAGAGGCTTACTCTTTTCACCAATCAGAAACTATCTCCAACTTGCTCTACTACATTTATTCTACTTTTGTCTCTCTAAAAATTGTCTATATTTTCTCTATGAAACCCTCTCTTATCACCTTTTTCACCATAGTTTTGACTCACAATGTTTCCTAACATTGAATCAAGCGCCATCATTGTCCAACTTTTACATAGAAAAAAGTAAATGTAATCTTTACAGCGATTTCAGAGTAATCTTTACCTGCAAAAAACAATTAACTTCATGTGTCAATGCGAAAACCTTCAACTTTATCTACTTGAAAATTACGCGGAAGAAGAATTCACTTCTGCTTTTTCTGTGTAACCATATTACTTTAAAAGCACTCTAGTGAAAGGATGTATCGATTTTTTACATACACAAAAAACGCTGTTCTTAACTTTGTTGAATCTCAAATGTCAGTGTTCTAAAAATAAGAATGTTCATTCTCATATTTACACTCCTGAAAACAGATATAATATCCAAAAGAAATTGATCATTTTCAGGCAAAATGTTGGCTCATTTCGAGAGAACCTAATTCCATCCACCTGATCACTTGTCAAAAGAAATTTTTCGCTCCACGCTATTTGGTCGAAACAAATAGTAATGGGCAAATTAGTTACAATAATAGTTACCTACTTTTTAATTTCCATTTATTTAATAGCGCGTATTAGTTTTCTTAAATAAAATAAGTATTTCGTATTTTTACCTCTGCATATACACTTCCATTTATAGAAGGCGTAACGCTTGCAAGGAACGTTAGGTAGTTGTCCGCCTTCGATTTTCTTCGTTTTCACGTATATTGTAGTACTCGAAAAACTAAGCGACACGTGTGTTTTTATTTTTTCCCAATTCGGGTTTTTGGGAAGTAAAAACCGCTCCTGAAAATTGGGAGACTGAATAAAACTTAATTGTTTCGTATATAACAGCGGTATGTTTCCCGTTGATATGAACGGAAAAAATTCCTCACCACGAAAAATAAAAAATGTGATTTTCTCAAATTTATCGAAGAATTTTTAGGGGTTGAACTGGCTCAGCATTATTTTTAAATACACAAAAAGTTGCTTAACAAGAATAAATTCAGCCTGGAACTGCTTCCTTTTGAACATTTTTTGTGTCAAGAAAAAAATTTTTTGGATAGTTCTCCACCATAAAAAAATTTTCGAACAATTTTCGAAGATCACATTTTTTATCTCAGTGTGAGGAAATTTTTTCAATTGATTTATTGTGAAACAACACCTCTGTTGTAATGAAACAATTACATGATATTTAGTACCCCAATTTTGGGGGTGGTTTTTGCCCCCCCAAATCGATTTCGATAAGATTAGAAGAAACACGAATCGCTTAATTTCTCGATTACTACAACATATATGAAAACGATGCCTTCCATAAACTACGTTTGCAATTTTGAATTATTTCATACCAAATAGTAAAATTTTCAAGGCAAGGCGACGAATTTTTCTAAATGCAGTTTAATTTCCAAGAAAAAATATACGAGTAAATTGACCAACAAAAAAAGGAATTTCTACCATAAAACATGAATTTTTAATCCAAAAAGACGACTTTTTAATTAAAAAGTTGAATTGTCGATTTAAAAATATTACTTAAATACTTCAATTTTCAACAACAAAAATTAAATTTTTAACGAAATAATTTAATATTTCCCCACGTATAGTCTGATTTCCAACTTACAATGATTTATTTTCAACAAAATGGTTTAAATAAATAAAATCACTAAAATTCATTTAAAAAAATTATATTATGATTGGGTGCAATTTTTCAGATTATCACCCGATCTCGGCGAAATCCTGCGGTTATCCTTATGACAAACTTTTATCTATATATATATATATATATATATATATATATATTTCTTTGAATCAATAAAATAGTAATTGAACACAAAAATATACATTTTTAACTAAATGAATGACTCATATTTGTTCCAAATAAATCTGCCATTGATGGGAATGAATATTTCTTTTAAATGAGAAAATGCGAATTGATGAAAAGAAATTTATTTTAATTTAAAAGAAACGTTTTGTAGGCTCAAAAAACTATTAACCCACATAAATTTCTTGAACATATGAATGAAAAACATGTCCCACTGATTCAAATAAATATTACTTTGCCCTAAAATATATTCAATTTTAATGCATAGTTTTCTACAAAGTATGTATTTTTTGTGCATTCGAAAAAACTACTCTCTGTCTGACATATCTTTTTACATCGTACATAAAAAAGTTCCTAATTGGTAAATATATTTGATTATATTAGTTATAGGGAAAGCATAACTAATCTGGTTCTAGTTTATAATCTAAAATTTATATAAGGAAATTGATGACACATTTAAAATTAACACACCTTATTATTTTATCATGTAAATTATATAATAAAAATAATCATGTCTTTCTCATTGGGAAGCGTACAAGATTTTTAAGTGACTTAATTTAAAAGCGGACGTAGTAACAGTATTTCATTCAGTTCCAGTGAATAAAAATAAGTTTCTTTATCAATTTCATAACGACATGGCACATGAGTAATGGAATCATCATAAATTAGACGTGCAAAAACTATCTACTTATACTCCTAAAATGATGTCCTTTGAAGATAGAAAAGTTTAATTTACGCAATAAAAATTTTAAAACATACAAATTTGTTTATTGCAAAATCATTGTTTTTGGCTAAAAGATTTTCACGAATGATGAATTTTTTTATCGTGAAAAAGATTCTCTACAATTTGATGTAATTTTTCAACGATTTGAGCTATTAGACAATTTGTTTTTTATAATTGAATGAGATCAAGCCAGATCAAATTGTAAGGAATCTTCTTTGCTAGAAAATGAGCTATCATCTTTTTAAATTTGTTCTTGAAAAGTATTTTTTTTTAATGAGATCATTAGTAATAATATTCAAATTTGTAAAAGTTTAATTAGACATTTTTTTCTGACACCTGTTATTTTGTATCCATAATACCTAAGTCTGTTCCAAAAATCTTATCCAACACCTCGGATTTATTGCTTTTCCGTTTTTTATTTTGTCTTCTGAACTGCACAGTCTCCTAAATATGATATTGGAACATCTGAAAAAGTTATTAAAATTTTTTATAATTTTAATAAATTATTTCCTGCCAATAATCATATCTTTTTAAAAACCTTATATTTATAAACAATTTTATATAGGTTAGGTATTGGAAATAATACAAAAATTAATTTTCAGAAAATAAGAAACTTTTTGCCTTTACAACATACAGTGTTTGCAGGCCTCCACGCACTCATGAGTTTTGTGATCGTTTCCGCAAACTGGACGATATCCAGTGTGCTAAAAATATATTTTATTTTTTACATCACAATTTTCGAGAAAATGAAACTTTTCTCGATACAAAATATTCCGAGGAAAATTATATTTACTTACTTTGCATATCCTATCACACGGGTCAATCTACAAGACATATGCATTCAGTTAGTCGTTAAATAAAATAATTAATTAAATTAAACATAGTTTTTATATCTTGATAATTTGCAATTAGACACAAATTCCTTGAAATTGGAATTTCAGTTAAATATTGATAGACCAAAATTATAATCTTGTATCATTTCAAATACTGAATCTTTTAGGAAGCATCAATAATATCACTTGCTTTTTTTGAATACAAAGGAAATCAAAACAATTGGAATAATTGCAAAAAATTCATATGATTTCAGAAAAATTAATGTGGGTTAGTGGAATTTAAACGTAATGAAAAAATGCCGTAAAATTCACAACAAACTATGGAGAATTAAAAAAATGCAAAAATATGGAAAAAATTGGAATTCTGTAAGTTTGGAATAAATGCAGAAAAATTTAAGTTTTTAAACAAAAATTAAATATAATTTCTAAGAATTTAAACTGAGTTGAAAAGATTTCATAATATAAAAGAAACAAATCATTTATCATTATTAAGAATTCAGGGTGAATTCTAAATTAATTCAAATAAACTTTATAGAATGTTTGATTTTAAATATTATAAAAACCCACCAAATTTATAAATTCAATAAAAAAATTTCTTGAAATCTTTTAAGCTGCTTTGAAATATTTAAAACCCTTTAAACTCGTTCGAAATCCTTTAACTTTTGTAAAGCTCTTTGAAAGAACTTGGAATGTTTTTAAATATGAAATATTTACATACCCTAAAATCTTTAAAATCCTTTATAATCACTTCAATTTGATGAAATATATTTAAAATACCCAAAGATTTTTTTGAATTCAGTAAAATATTTTTAAATCCCTTGATATTTTTTAAATCCCTTGATATTTTTTAAAGGTATTGAAAATTCCTTGTTAATTTGAAAAATAACCTAAAATCTTAAAAATTGTTTGAAATACCTTCAACTGTTTGAGATCAATTGAAGATTCCTAGGCAAATTTTGGAAAATATCATAAAATCCTTATAATTATTTAAAATCATTAAAATTTTATATTTGATATTTCTTGAAATCTCTAAAACGTTATTAAAATACATAGGAGCTTTTAAAATCCCATAAAATCAATTAAATTTCCATAAATATTATAAAATCTTCTGTAACCTTTTAAAATATCATAAACTCCTTATGGATTCTGTAAACTCGTTTAATATCTTTCCAAATTCTACCGAATTTTTCAAAATCCTATTAAAATTTTTGTAAATCCGTTAAAACCATTCAAATCTTTAGGAATTCGTTGGAAATTTTTGATTCTCTTCAAAATGCCTTAAAATTCTTTATAGATGTACTCTGAAATATTTCAAATATTTTGAAAGCTCTCTAAAATTCCTTGGATATTTTAGAAATACCCTAAAATCCTCTGAAATCCCCTCGAATTATTGAAATTGATTGAAAATGCAATGCAATTTTCTTAAATACTACAAAATATTTTAAATTCGTTCAAAACTTTAGAAATCCGTTGAAAATTTTTTAACCCCTTGAAATGTCCATGGAATTTCTAAAAGTACTATAAAATCTTTAAAATTCCTCGAAATTTCTTTAAAATATTTTAATCTATTCAAAATGCATTGGAATGTTGTGGAATATTTTTAAATATTGCATATCGTTCAGAATCTTTTGAAATTTCTTAAAACTTGTAAAAGCCTTTGAAAGTTCCATGGACGTTTTTCATTTTTGCAATCTATTCAAAATTTCTTTAAATCTCTTCAAACCTATACTATTAAACCTATTTGGAATTAAAAAAATCTAAAATCCTTTGGAATCTCTTTGAAAATAATGAAATTTATTCAAAATTTTTTGAAATCTTGTAAAATACACCAAAATAGTTCAGATTCCTTGAACTCTTTTTAAATTCCTTTACAAATTTTAAAGATCTTAAAAATTCCATAGAAGTTTTATACATAATCTAAAATCCTCTAAAATTCCTATTTATATCTATTGAAAATTCTACATAACCTTTTAAAATATCCGAAAATATTTCAAAGCCTTTGAAAACATTAGAAATCACTGCAAACTTCTGAAAACCCTTGGAATCTCCTTGAAATTTTAAAACATACGTGAAAATCTTACAAAATTTTAAAATATTGAAATCTATTGAAAATTTCTTAGGATATTGTAAAATACCTGAAAATATTTAAAAGTCTTTGAAAACTTGAGAAATCTTTTGGAACATATTAAAGCTTTTTGGAATTAAAAGGCAAAACTAAAACCTTTACAATCCTTTTGGAGTTCATTTTAAAATATTTAAATCTATTCAACATTTCTCGGAATCTTGTATAATACCCTAAAATATTTCAAATCCTTTGAAATCTTTAGAAATCCGTCGAAGCCTTTTAAAGCTCTTTGGAATTTTAAGAAAGACCCACAAATTTTAAAATTCGAATCCAACATATTAAACAACCCCAACATATTAAAAATCTTTTGAAAAATTGAAAAATCACTGGAAGCTTCTTAAAACTCTTGAAATTTCTTTTGAATTTATCAAAATACCATACAATTTTTTTAATTCTTTGGAATCCTTTAGAATATTGAAGTCCATTAAATACGTATTGAAATCTATCAAAAATGTCTTGAAATCTTGCAAGATATCTTAAAATATTTATAATTCTTTTAAATCTTTTAAAATCCCTTGAATATTTGTCAAGCTCATAAAAATTTAATGGATGTTCTAAAAATATCCTAATATCCCTTTAAATCCGTTCAAATGATCAAAATCTATGAAGAATTCTACAGAATCTTGTGAAATACCCGAAAATATTTTAAAACATTTTAAAACTTTTAAAATCCGTTGAAACCTTCTAAAATTCTTTGGAATAAAAAAAATGTTCAAAACCCTTTGAGATTCCTTTTAAAATATTAAAATCTATTGAAAATGGCTTGGAATCATGTAAAATGCCCTAAAATATTTTAAATGCTTTAAAACTTTAGAAATCAATTGAAACCTTTCGAAGCTCCTTGGAATTATGAAAAATACCCTAAACTCTTTAGAATCCTTTAAAATCTTTTAAAACCTTGAATTCTATTTAAAATTTCTGCGAATAATGTAAAATAACCGTTCAAATTATTGAAATCTATTAAGGATTTCTTGGGATCTCGCAAAATACCTAAAAATATTTAAAGACCTTTGAAAACTGTAGAAATCCGTTTAAACCTGTTAAAGCTCTTTGGAATTTTCAATTGAAAAATCTTTAAAATCTTTTGGAGTATTAAAAATTATTCAAAGTTTATTCAAAATAAAGTAAAACTAACCTTTTCAAATATAAAGGATCCATGGGAGGCCGATAGTAAATCTGTGATGGCTTTGAACACAAAAAACATACATTAATTTATTTATTACTGTCTATTTGAGTGGAATATTAGTGAAATTAAGAAACATTATTACAAAATTTATATACTTACATTCTAGAATAAAATCTCTTCATAGAAAGTATCTTATATATTTAGATAATAACTTACCAATAAAGAAAATGAGTGCCACTTTTCCTGTCATCTTAGAACACTTTTTTCTGATCAAGACCTTTTTCCAGAAATGAAACTCGCATTGTAATAAGGTTTATAGAGTGTTTAAATACTTGGAGAATGATAAAGAGGTCATTTAACTTTAACTGATACTCTTTCAATTGATTTACATCGTATTTGCTTAGTTGTCACAAGTCCCTTTCATGGTCTGACTCAAATGAGAAAAATTTACGATAGCATAATCTGCAATGATTTTAAAATTTATCATTTGAAAACACAGAGCAGTTAAGGAGTGAACCAGGAAATTGCAATAAAAAGCTTTAACTTTATGTAATTTAGTACTCGTTTTCACAGAAAACCATTGATGTGAAATTTATTGCATCTCATTTGAAACAATGAAATTTTCCATTAAGCCTTTGTTTTTTTCCGTGTCTCAAACATCTTTTTTATTTATTTTATATTTGGAAAAATAGCTTAATTACGGAGTTTTATTACCCCCCCCCACACACGCAAAACGCTATGGCCCAATTATTTTGACGTTACTCTGTATCAAAATAAAATATATTAAATATTTATTTGTAAATGCAATTCAGTAATTTATCCCTGACTATTTATCAGAATTAATTACATAATTGCAAAATAAAGTTTTTTCTCGTTTCCAAATATATTTTCAGAGTAATAATCACTTTTTAAATGTCGCTGAGTCATTATGTTTAATTTCAACATTAAATTTATTATTAATTTAAGATTATTCAATATGTTTTGAACTTGAATACTGAAAAAGCCCGGAAAAGATCGTGCAACAATTTTTTGTAAAGAAAACTATTTTTATTTTCTGCCATTCTAAGTAAAAAGGCAGTAACTACAAATCTTCGAACATACCTATATTAATAAAAATGGAATGAATAAAAATGATTAATTATTATATTAAAGTATGCTGCATTATGGATTAACATTAACTAACTTAAATTCTTTCTAAAATATAAGTGTTTAATATTTTTAATATACAAAAATTCAACAATTTGACTTAACAAATTAAAATTTGTTAAATATAATAAATAAAATTGTAACTTTTAAGTTTATATTAAGCACTCTGGAAATTGTGACGATTTTGAATATTTGATTTATAATTGCTCCTTATAAATTACCAATCAAAAATTTATAAATATTAAACAACACAGGCCCATGAAAAAGTGGTCTGAACTTTACATGTGGCTCCGTTCAATTAATATTTAACCATGGACAAGTTAATAAAAAGATTTGGTTTCTACGTATTTCGAGCCGTGTAATGTTTCAATTTTTCCCCTGGACTGGGAGACTTCTGAGGCAATGTAGAATAATTCTGATGCCAGATTTTAACTCAGCTACTCAAAATACGGAGGTACCAGCTTTTACGTGCAAAAATGAAACCTCCGTAAAACCTCTAGTTCTTATTACTTTTTACTTTTTTCCCTAGGCTATGAGAACTTTGAGGTACTGTAGACAAATTCTAATATCAGATATAAACGCAGCATCTCAAAATACGAAAATATATCGGCTTTCCCGTGCAAAAATAAAACCTCCGTGAAACCTCTATTTTTTCTGACTTTTTCACATTTTCCCCTAGGCTAGGGCAATTCTGAGGCACTGTAGAAAAATTCTCATATCATATATAAACTCAGCAACTCAACATACGAAAATATATCATCTTTTTCGTACAAAAATAAAGACTTCCTAAAACCTTAAGATTTACTCAGTTTTTCTCGTATGCTAGGGGAATTCTGAGGTACTGTAGAAAAATGATGTTGGATTCGAGCCCAGCGACTCGAAATACATCAAAGATTTTACACATTTTCCGTATGCTTTGAGAAAATTATGGGGTCTAGGGGAGATTCTGAGACCAGATTCGGATTCACCTGCTCAAAATCCATTCAAATAAAGTGGATAAAAAACTTAATGATAATTTTTAAATATTAAAATTTTAATAGTCAACATATTTGATTCTTTACAGAGGAAAAATGAGTGATTTTTCAAGAATAGACAAACCAAAGTTTTCATTTTGATCAATTTAGAAATAGAAATGTACAAAAAGTACAAAATATTACAAAAAATGTTTATATTTTATAAAATGGTAATTTTTCGACGGTTATTTTTTTTTAAATTGTCAGAATTATTTTATTTCAAAGTTTATGATCAAAAAGTCTTTTCTATTCATGCATCAACTTTTGATTGTATCGATGAAAAAGTGTTTTGTTTAAAAAAAAAGATATCTGAAATATTATAAATGAGCATAACTTCCTTACTCATCAATAAAGTGTATAAATATTGAATTATGTTAATGAAAAAAGTTTTACTATAAAAAATCGTTTTTTCAAATATTATGGATTAGGGCGTACCGAAAAAAGTTACTTGGGCGAAGTTCTAATATCAATGAAAACTTTCTTTTGGGAGTGAAAAACATATATTATTATTAGATAATTAAACATTTTTAAATGGGTTTCTACCTACATAACAAAAATGATTTTAATTAATTATTAATTCATTTACTTTAATTAATTAGTTAGTTAATTAGTTTTAATTAAATTTTTTCTATGTTACAAACCCACTTGCTTCGAGCTATTTTTTCTGATAATTTATATACCGAAAATTAATTTTATTGTCAAATAAAGAGCAAGTTATCACTTTTAAATATTTTCTTGCAATTCAAAGTCAATAAAAATTAATTTATGTCAACATTCCTTATATATTATTGTCACAACATATATATCTACGATGCGGAGACAGAATGAATTTTTTGCGAAACATTAAGGGAGTGATTTTGAGTGCCAAAAGAAAGTTTTCATTGCTATTATAGAACTTCGCGCAAACAACTTTTCATTTTTTCGACACTCACTATTATGCATATTACCATATCTTCCTTACTCGTCATTAAAATAAATATCAATATTATAGGTCAATCGATTGGTCACGAATCAACACATTTTTTATATCCTTGCATCATTTTAAATTATAAAAATTAAAAATGCTTACTGTAAGAGTCTATTTTTTATATAATATAAATAACCATAACGTCCTGACTCTTTAATAAAATGTATTAATATTATAGGTATTTTTTTATTAGTATTAGTATTATTTAGTATTAGTATTTAGTATTCAGTATTTAGTATTTATTTATTAGTATTAGTATTAGT
>JAWWLR010000004.1:41094603-41104719 GCA_035041075.1 Acraspis erinacei | reverse complement strand
TCATTATGATGAGAATGTAAAAAGAAATATTAAAATAAAATCAGTTTTCAACAAAATAGTTAAAAATTCAACCAAAGAGATGAATTTCCAACTAAAAATAGGAATATTCAACAAAAGAGTGGTTTAGCCAGAATTTTCAGACAAAATATCTTTAATACAAAAGTTGTATTTGTATCCATGAAAAATGACATTTCTAGTAAAACAGATGAATTTTTAATTCAAAAAGACTAGTTTTCACAAAAATAGTTGAATTATCATCTAAAAAAGTGTTTTCAACCCAAAAAAGTCCATTTTCAACACCAAACTATTGGCGCTTTGACATATTATGGACATAGTTTTACTATAAAAGTATTTTTGTTTGAAAATGAACGGATTTTTTTCTTATTAGTATATAAATATATAAATATGATTTCCCTAGGGTTCTCGGGCAAATTCAATAACATTTTTGAGGATTTCAGATATATTGAAAAAGTCTCTAGAAACTTTCCGAAATTTTTTTTACAGGATTTAACCAAAATGTAGGTAAAGTTTACGTCAGTTTAAAATATATTTAGCACTTCGAAAAAAAATATTTTATAATTTTTTAGAAATCTTGCTAACTCTTCAAATATTTTTATTCCCGTTAAAACTATTAAAAAATTCCTAAATATCTTTTAATTTTACTCGAATTATTTCTAAAATAAAAAAATAAAAAAATTACGTGAAATATTTCCAGGAATATTAAAAAATATCGTCCTGAAACCTTAAAAAATCTACGTTTTAATGTTTTTGAGATCATTTCAAATTTTAAATTATTTCCTAATTTTACTGAAAACTTCTTAGCTCCTTTTAAAATGAATCTAATTTTTCATACAGTTTGAAAAAATTCCTTAAAATATTCTAGAATGACTTGAAATCTATTTAAGTATCTCTTAAAATAATAATAATCTTGTTTAAATTTTTAAAAATATTTTCAAAGTTTAAATTATTTTTGAATCTTTTCAAAAATGTTAAAACATTGAAATATTTATTCTCTATATCTATTCTATTCTCTTACCAATCTTATTGTAAAATAATTATAAAATCGGTTATACAGCGATTATAATTCCGTAGAAATGCCCAAACGTTACAGATAATCGTTTATTCAAAAAAAAGTTTATTATATTATTATATCCGACTGATATTTTATTTTTGGAGTATAAAAAGGTTTTGTAAGGGTTTTAAACGATTTACTGAAATTTCAAAGAAACATATAAGTAAAAAAATTACCTTAAAATCATCCATGCAGATTAATGATTCATATTATTAATTTGAAAGGCCGTGTCTACGGGTCCCGAAATTTCTATACGTATAGCCGGATTTTTTTGGTACGAATAGCGGAACCTGGAAAAGGGACTATTTCTGCCGAAATTTCGGTACAAATAGCGGGATTTTTTCTGTAAACGATAGAAATTGTTAACTTAAAAAAAAGATATTAACTTTTGATAAAATCAATATTTTGGATAGATATTGTGCCAGAAAATAGGTCTCTAGCAAAAAACTTTTCTATAATTTAAGAAGTGGATAATATTTCTATCATTTCTTATTGAAGGAAAAGCATTATTTGTTACGAGAAAAGTTTTAAACATACGAAAAATAATTATTTTAACATTACTTTTTATAACTGAATTTTTTTAATGTAAGATCTTACCAAAGATATTATTATTAATATTACTTACCTAATATCTTTGGTCTTACCTTTGTCAAATATTTGTTTGCCGATTTCAGCCATAGAAAAATTTGCTTTTATAATGTGAAACAGTAGACATGTAAATAATGTTTTCTCTGAAAAATGGCATCATTTCTCAAAATTTAAACATTTTTTAAGTTGGTAAGAAGCGAAGGTAAGATAAAATTCAATTGCAAAAACTAAATATCTTTGTAAGATTAAAAATTTGTTCATATAACAAAATATTTTTGTTAATATTATCTGCAATATTATTTTAATTCTTAAAATCGTAGAAACACTATTTATTGAGAGATCTGATTTTACCTTAAAAATCATTATCAAGAAAGCTAGACATGAAAGAAGTGCAAAGCTTCCCCGAGTGGTGGAGCTACCAATCAGACTCACCTTTGCCACTGATAATTTCGCTCCCCATATTATTTACCAACCCTCAACTAATTCTTTTCATTAAATATTATTATTTAAGAATGGATTTTTTACTCGATATTTATAAGTATATTTATTTGATTGCTGACATATTAATCCCCCCATCCCTAAAAGTAACGTAGCCCAAAATGCATTCAAAAAAATCTTAATAGGGCGAGCCTGAACAAAAACAGGGAAATAATAGAGGAACTAAATTTTTCGAACCCAAAAGAGGCAGTTAAACCAAAATACATGAATTTCCTACTAAATAGATAAATTTTAAACTTATAAAGTATAAATTTCTAACCCAAAATAAAATAGTTAAATTTTCAAATAAAAAATAATAATTTTCGACAAAAAAGAAACGAAATTCAATAAAATAGCTAAATTTTCAACTAATTTTAAAAGTAAATAAGTAAAAAGTTACAGTAAATACAAAGTAGTTCAACCAAGCAGTTGAATTTTCTTTCAAAAAAGCTTAATTTCTAATAAAATAGTTAAGTTTTAAACCAAACGGTAGGTTTTTCCATCGGAAAGATTAATTTTCTTCGAAAAAAGATACATAATAAAAAAAATCAGTTTTCAAAAAGGTTGTTGGATTTTAAAGAGAAAAAGGCCAATTATCAATAAAGCGTTTAAATTTTCAACTCGAAAATGTAATTTGCCAACAAAACACAGTGCATTTTCTACCAAATAGTTCAAGTTTCTTCCAAATAATAAAATTTTAGTAAAAATAGTTTCATATTGAAGAAAAAATTCGAATTTTCAATTAAAAATATGGTTTTGTAACAAAAAAGCTAATTTTCAACCATTTTGTGAAATTTCCGAGCCAAAAAGATGAAATTTTCTTCAAAACAGTTCAATTTTCAACACAAAAATATGCATTTCCAACTTAAATGATGAATCTTCAACAACAACAAAAATTGCTTAATAAAGTAGTTTCAATTTCAACCAGGTAGTTGAATTTTTGTAACCAATAGAGATGAATTCTTAAACAAAAATAAAATAGTTAATACTTCTACCACAAAAGATTTTTACATAAAATAAAAAACAATTTAACTTAACCAAAAAAACAGTAATTCAAGAAAACATTTAAATCTTGAACCAAACGAGATTAATCTGCAACAAAACAGTTATATTTTTTACCAAGAAGATTAATGTTCTAAAAATGGAATAGTAGTTGAATTTTGCATAAAACAATACGAGTCATTGACAAAATAGTTACATATTCAAACAAATTAATTAATTTTCAACCAAATTGTAGAACGTTGAACAAGATGAATTCCGAACTGAAAATATAACAGTAGATTTTTCAACAAAAGTAGTTAAATTTTTTAAGGGTTTTATTAATAAATCAGGTCACATTTAAAAAACGAGAAAAGGGTAAAAAAAGGGAAGTTTCTAGAAAACAGGGGGAAAATTTTTTTTTTTAATAGGGAAAGGGGGAATAGGGGAATGAGTGTGAATTCTGAAATATGAAAGTACTAA
Source organism: Acraspis erinacei (assembly GCA_035041075.1). NCBI lineage: Eukaryota > Metazoa > Arthropoda > Insecta > Hymenoptera > Cynipidae > Acraspis > Acraspis erinacei. Next base: position 41,101,121 of record JAWWLR010000004.1, on the reverse strand, counting down.
CATTACGTTCACCCCCCCCCCTCTATCGTTCAACCAAAAAGTTTAATTCTTAACAAAATAGCAAACAGTTCAATTTTCAAACCAAGAATATGACTTTTCTACTTAAATGATAAATCATCAACCAAATAAATTTTTAACAAAGTAGTTCAAATTCCTGCCAGATAGTTGAATTTTTTAAACCAATACAGAGGAGTTCTTGTCCAAAAATATAATAGTTAATTCTTCTACCAAAAAAGACACTTATTTGAAATAACAAACAATTTAATTTGACTAAAAACGTAGAACTTTAAAGAAAACAGTTAAATCCTGAACAAAACAAGATTAATCTGCAATAAAATAGCTACATTTTTTACAAAAGAAGATGATTTTTGAGAAGATTATTTTTCTAAATATGGAATAGTTGGATTTTTGACCAAAAATATGACTCATTGAGAAAAAAGCTACAATTTCAACCAAATTAATTAATTTTGAAACAAATTGTTGAGCATTCTAAAAGATAAATTCCAAATTAAAAATATAATAGATTTTTCGAACAAAAATAGTTAAATTTTCTTGATGAGTTCTATTAATTCAGGACACATTTAAAAAAGGAGAAAAGGGGAAAACGGTACCGGCAATCGAAAGTTCTGTGGTTCTTCCCAATGAAGCGAAGTGAGCAGATCTTTTTTCAGAAAAAAAAACAATTTTAAAAAGGGAACTTTCTTGAAGAAAAGGGAAATAAGAATTTTAAAAGAAAGGAAAAAGGGCAATAGGGCAAACCGTAACTTTTAGCGTGACCCCCTCCCCCTCAAATGAGTAACGTAGTTTTACGGAGGACCCAGTGATAGTTATTTGCAAATTTCTTATACACTTTTGTATTATTTTTTACGGCAAATTCCCTTTTTTCTAGTTTATGTTTTTCATATACGACCTGCTTGGCCCCAGATGCGCTGCTAATAAAATAATAAATAGATGCGGACGCGGGGCGTTTTGCACCTGCGAGGTAGACACAAGACGAGCGGCAACTGGAGGTTGGAAATCCCCCCCCCCCCCACCACGACCTCTTTACACCCCTTACAATACCTTCGCGTACATTACATGCAGCGCGGTTATTTCTCTAGGGAGTTTTCTCACGTCAATGCGCGAGGGCCACACGCCTTACGCAATACGCACATTTACGCGCCCACTGGAGTCACTCATATTAAACATTTACTCTCCGAGTTTCACCACCACTAATGCACTCTCTTATAGGGTTTACGTGTTAAAAATTGGATGGTTATTTTCTAAAAGGTGTCAGTTTTGATTAGTTTTATATCGCTTATTGTCGGTATTAGGGTGGATCGAAAATACAAGATTTTTTAAAACAGAAAACAGTACTTTACTACAGAAAAATAGTGTATCAGGATTACGTTTGTTCAAATTTTGTTTCTTTCGATTTTCATGCATATCGTTCCCAAATTTGAGTTAGAAAAAATGTAATGCGTTTTATTTTGAAAAAATGAAGTTCAGAAGATCCGTGAGCACAATGAAGTTTAACCAATATTTCCCATAGGAAAAAAATACGTTTATGTAAATTTTATTCAGAATCGTCAACATTAGGTGATTACAGTGAAAACTCAACATTTCTCTCCAAAATTAGCTGTTATATACAAATTAAACCCTTTTTAAATACTATCTCCATAAGTATGTTTTATAGGGTCCTAAAAAAATCTCATAAGTGAAAAATTGGGTTTTGCGAGTTTTTCGCGCTATTTATTATTTTTTGTGTTTTTTAAATATAAATTATTTATAATACATGAAATATAAATTTTTACTGATAATTAGTTGTTTATATACATTTTTAAACAAGTTATAATTGGTTTTAGCTAGTTTCTTCCTGAATAGATTTAGAAAGTCGCGGTTTTTCCGAATTCTTCCATTTATTCTCAACTTTTCAATTAAAGTTAGGTAATAATTCCTTCAAGTTAACAAATAGCATTTTTTAAACAATTTATTGATATTTCTGATAATATTGTCTTTGAATGATGCTAAAAAATTGTGGATTTTTTCTAAAATATTCATCATTTTGACCACTTTATACTTAAAGTCAGATAATTACCAATCCAGTTTTGCAAGAACAATTGTTTAAATAAATAAGTACTGTTTATAAATATCTTCTCTGTTATTAATGCTATATAATTGCGGTTTTTTTTCTGAAATCTTCAGTTTTGCTTTGACTTTTTAGTTATGAAAAAAATAATAAATGAACATCAACAAGAATATTTTTTTAAATAGTATTATATTTTTGTCCAAATGAATTATTTTAACTCTTTTTTCCAATGCTTTCAAGCATTACAATTTAATGTAAAAGTTTAATTTGTATAATAATGTATATAAAAATAATAAAATAATATAAATACATATTATAATTTAAATTAATTTAAGCAAAAAAAACAAAGAATGGAATAATTAGGAATAGTTGGAAGGAGTAGATCTGTAGATTACTTGTAAAAATGTTGTTTTGTATTATAAGACGAAGTTCATTGCAAAGTGTAAAAGAAAGACTTAGAATATGAATATGAAATTTGTGATATTACTCAAGAAATTTCAGTACGAGCCGTAGGTGAGTCGCATACGAGCCGGAGAAAAGTATTTATTTATTTAAAGTTTTTAAAAACTCTTTTAGTGAATCCTTATTTTCAATAAAAAATTAGTGGATACCTTGAAATAGAGAGAGATTGTTTTTGTATTTAAAGATTTTCTGCAGATAAAAAACGATAGGAAAAAATTGCATGTTAGTGGAATTGAAAATGCAAACGCAACAAATTTTTTAAATGACAAGATTTTAATTTTTTTACAACTAACGGATTTTTATTGACAATAATACGCTAAAAAATTTGTTTGAAAGCCTAAGGAATCAAAAAATAATTAAAATAGTTATTTTTGTATTTTTAAAGTATTTTTCTAGCTAGCTTGAATTAATCACAACTTTCTAAAAAAATCGTCTTAGACAGTTAACTAAATTTCACCGAGTTTATTTCTTTCGTTTATAAATCTGAAAATATCAGGAATATCTGCTGATGAAAATACAGTTGAAAACAATTCAAGAACTTAGGGTAAGGAAAATTAAATGTAGAGAGGGTTTTAGAAACATATGTTCAAAAATAGAATTTCATCAAAAATTAATTTCTATTAAAATGTATTTTAGGTTGATTCTTTGGTATGAAAAATACAAATTAATAACTAAAAAAAGTTTGTCAGTTTGATAACATTTTTTTTAGGTATGATTTCCATCCACATTTCGGACCCATGGTCCAAATCCGGATCAGGCTCAAAAAAGTTGTTGTTTTATTTTCCAAATTAAATTGCATTCAATGAGTAATTATACATATTTTTGTTTAATTATAATGGATTTCAAGTTTAAAAATATTGTTTATTTACGAAGCATCCCCAAATCTTAAATTGGAGAACTTGAAAATGTATGTATACCAGAGAGCATTTAAACTCATATTGCTTCACATTTTTAGCCTTTGAAGTTGGCAGCCTTACAACGAATTACATGGGTCAGTGCTTTCAATTTTGATCCTTTTTAATTCTTTATTCCTCAGCCCAGTTAATGAATTATTAAATTTTCTCATTTCAACAGTAGTAAAATGATTGAAAATTAAAAATATTCTGTTCCATTAATGAAAAAATCCAGAGCCTTTTCATTATTCCTTGATTTTGCAAGGTTTTCCAGATCATGAAACATTTCTTTCATATCTACGCTGGTCTTCAACGCACTAAAAACGAGTAATTTAAATCAAATTTGTCTGAGCTCAACACTCAAATCTGAAATTCAGGAAAATAGGAACTCTTATTTCAATTTTCTTTCAAATCAAAACAAATTTTACTGAATATAATTCCATTTAATTTTAAGATCTAACAATCTAAAGTATTGTTTTTTATTGTATGGTCTCCTTAGGGTACGTGCAAAGTTTAAAAGGAAATGCAAGCAATTAAATGCCAATAAAAAGTTAAAAACTCGTTCCAGATATTTGTATATTTACTTTTTTGTATTCAAGTTCCCGATAGGAGGTTCAAAATCGAAAGAATTGCTTCTAAAGATATCCCTGCGCGCAAGCACGTTCGTGTGAATATAAACGTGTAAATAACGTGGCCGTGGCAAGCTTCGTCTGTATGTGTTATACTCGAGGCGCTCAGAGCACCCAAGGGAGAAAAGAGAAACTTTCTCAAGCTAAGGCTACAAGAAATTCTTACGACGCGCAAACTTTTCCACAAGGAATCATACTTTATGGCTTGCAACTATCCCGGGCCGCATCCTCGATTCCATTCGTCGCGCCACTTCAAAACAGTGATCTGAAAAAGTATTCCTTCATATACAGGAGAACAGTCACTATTTTTTAAAGAATTTCACATAACGATTTGAAGATTGTCTTTTTTCTTTCCTCCTTCTTATATGTTCTTTTATTTGGTCGCTAAAACACCTAAAAAACTATACAAACGAGTGTAATTTTTTGTTTTTGCTAAGTTTTATAATTCAATTGCAACTCCTGGAAAAATCTAAGAAAAGAATTGTCAAAATTTAAAAGTCACGCAGAATTAACTTGGGAATTTCTTCTTTGAAAGGAGCGAAAGAAACTGTAATAATGTGGACTCGTTCTCCAATTGTCATAAAAAATATAGAGGAGTGCAGAAGACGAAAATCGCTCGGTTGAGTAGGACTGCAGTTTATTGTCTCTATTTATCTTGCATTCACTAAGCAATTTATGTCTTGCGTGCGCCTCTACATTTTTATTGCCAATTCAAGAACCAGTACAACTTTTTTTAGTTTCTTAAACTTATTTTAAGGAGGAGATTTCAAGGTTTATTTTGCATATCTTTCAAATTGTGTAACATTATTTTTCCAGATTTTGCAGGAGTTAAAGCCGAATCTTTAAAATTGAAAACAATTTTACTTATTAACTATATCTTTATTTGTTAAAAATAATTCAAATAGAACTTACATGACACAAAATTTAACAATCTTTCGAGAACTTTTAAAAAAATTAATTGTACGGCTAGCACGAGCAGCAATAAAAATCCCTGAAGTCTTTGAAACACAATAACTCGGTTAAGAGTAAAGCTAGTCATTACAAAAAAAATCGGTTAGACAATAGACAGCTAACATAATTTCATGTCAAATGACTCCTAGTAAAGATATTTCTAAATATTTGAAGATGATCTATCACGTGAAAAGTTTTTTTTTTAATTGAAGAATTCTTAGAATTTAGTAATTTGAATTCAACTCGAAATTCAACTTTTCTCATGAAATTGGCAATTTTTAAAAGAGAAAGTTAAAAAATATTTATGAGTTTCCGAGATATTACAAAAAAAAAATTAAAACGCTTCTGCGTTCAATTATTACTGACTGAAACTCCACGCAGACACGCTTGAACATTTTCAGTAATATCTTGAGAACCCGTAGACATTTTTTAACTTGTCTCGGCCTAAATTAAAGATAAGATCCCACAGAATATAGATTACTAGCTGTAAATTTTAGATTTTTTCCCCAGCGGTCCTCAGTCATAGCACGAGTTGAAGTTGAGATACAAATTTCGAAAATTCTTGAACATTTTTACAAAACGTCTCAGGTGATATAACCTTGTCCAAAATTTAGAAATATCTTTACTACGAGTCGCTCAATGGGGATTTTTAAAAGCCTTATAATTTTTTAAAATAAAATGTCTTCATTTTTTCAGCCGATTATGGAGATGAAAAGTCGTCATTAGTTTGTAGTACCGCACTCGCTAACCGATTAAATCATTTCCAGCGGCAGTTTAAATATATATTTTTTGATTGCAAATAAAAAAGTGGTGCTGAAGCCCCTTAAAATATGAATTGATAGGAAAGATGTGACCAAAATTTGTGCAAGAACAGCTTTATTTCTCAGATATAGCTTACGGGAGGAATGTAATGTCGCTGATGAGTGAAAGCGCAGGGGTAAGCCGGTTAAATCGTGCCCCAGGATTTACTCAATTCGGAGTGTGCTTAATTTAGCCTAGATAACAGCATGGCTGCAAATAGTGTACTCAGTAAGCAGGTACCGTACAGGACACGGAGCGCCATTAAATTAATCCTAGCGAAGCTGAGTGCTCGGTAATCATCATTATAGTGACCCCGCTGGATTATTACGTTTTCCGGCACACTTGGGTGTCCCTATAGTTGTATAGTTCGCAGTGCACACGTGATCGCCCATTCACGTTTACGAGAACGCGCATTACTCGAACTCCGAGTTATGGCCAAATTTCAGCCTCTAAATAGTCTTAATGATCAAACTCATGTGTCTGATCCAACATTTACACAGTTACATTCTTCTCAATATGATCCATTCTTTCCATTAACTTTACTCAAATATATTTCCGAATTTTCATTTTAAATTGTTTTCATTTTTCTGAATAGCCATTTATCTTAATTTTAACATTGTCAAATGATAATTTTCCCTCGTTTTTCAACACCAAAATATGAATTTTAAACAAAATGTAAATTTACCATGAAATAGTTAAAGTTTCAACAAAATA
>JAWWLR010000004.1:40930963-40949249 GCA_035041075.1 Acraspis erinacei | reverse complement strand
TCAATGTCAGGTTCACCTTTAACGCATAAGAGACAAAAAAAACGAAATGCATCATAGAAAACAAGGATGTTTTACAATGTGTTTCTGTTTATCTATTCATGACGCAAAACGATCACCATTCGACCTTTGTCATTTGCTGTAACCACAAACCGTAGTTAAAGCATTAAAATCCACATAAAAAGCTTTTTTTGCTAGAAACTCAACTCAAAGGTTTTTCCAATATTTCATAATTCACAAAAAATACCGTTCTGCAGTTAACAAATTTTTACTGAACTAATGTAAAAAAATCCACTTAACAGTAAATGCAAAATACCTTTTTCAAACCTAACAGAAAAGAATAATTTAAGCTTTATGGTCAGCTTTTTTATTAATTAGTAAATTCCTGTTTACAGTTTCAAATTATTCATAAGTTTTGAATTTTTTCTAATAAAAATACAAATAAAGAATTAATTTTATCAGTAGAATTCTTTAAGCTTCCGTGAAACTTCATTTAAAAAACTTTACCAAGTAATACAGTTTTTTTCTGAATAATTTATTAAGCTTTTTTGTAAACGTATTTTGACATCTGTATTTTAACTTTAGTTATTCACCCACTCATTAAGACAGATATATCTATCTCAATGAGTGGGTGAATAACTAAAGTTGTGAATATGAATTTTTCATAAAATATTGTTTGGACTTTTATAAAAAAAAGGAACAAATGCAGAAGCCATCACTAATATCCAGTGCCGTCATTATTTTTGCGTCCGTTTCTTTCTGAATAAGATTTATCCATGCCGGTAATCACCTTTGCCATTAAAAATGGAGCAATTCAAGACAACGGAGTGCTCGCAATTTCAGAAATAATTACCGAATCGTTCACGTCCGTCGCTCCTTATTTAATGAATCTTAAATTTTGGACATGATAAATTTGACTGAAAAATTGATCTTAAAGATATATAATAATTCAAGTAATCAATTTTAAATTAAGGCATTTCCATATAATTAATGACTTACTTTACTCAAGCATATAGAATAGGCTGGTCCGAAAAAAACTGAAAAAGATTATATCCATTAGTTGAAAATTCATTTCACTAAAAATTTTCTTTATGGCATTATGAACAAGTGAAAACTTTTTTATTTTTTATTTTTTAAAGTTTCTTTCTATGAGAAAATTTGAGCTTTTTTCGCTTGTTTTTATGGTGAAGTTTATGGAAGCATTAGATTTCTGAAATAATTTATTTGGTTGAAAAATTGTTTTCTTTCTTTTTTTCGCCTAAGGTTATTCTTTTCTACAAACTTCACCAAAAGAAAATTAAAACAAATTTTTTTTCATGCACCATACATTTAAAAACTTTGAAGTTTCATGTAACTTGCCCAATTGTGCATTTTTTTAAATTTGTCCGTAATGCCACAAAGAAACTTTTCAGTACTATTAACAATAAATCTAATCATTTTGAGTTTTATTCGGCCTAACTTTAGAAATAATACTTAAATATTAATTTAGACAAAGTGTAATACAAATTTTAATTATTTTAATTTATAATCAATTATAATAAAATTTGACATTTTTATTTTACAGAGCCATGGTGACCAGATGCCCTACAGGTGCAGTTGGTGTGCAAGATTATTTAAACATAAAAGAAGCAGAGATCGACACGTGAAATTACACACTGGCGACAGGAGATATCGATGCTCGCATTGCGAGGCTGCGTTCTCGAGAAGGTATATTACCTCTATATATAGATTCAAATTTGTTAAGAAAAATTTTATTTAATAATTACATATTTAAACGCTCGATAGTAAATGGAAGCGTTTTATATTTTGGTTTTCAATTTTTTCTCAAATAGAATCGATAACTAAATTTAATCACGTAAATATAGTCTTGATAATAGATCTCTTTTAATCTGCTTACATAGAAAAATATTTTTATCATAAAAATGTATCAAAATTAAAAATGTAATAATCGGAAAAATTAAAGAAATGTCTACATTAAAAATAAAAATAAATAATTCCAATAAAGAAAAAAAAATAAACAGAAATTTGTGAAATAATAGATTAATATGGCTGACTATGAGTACATTCCTTTACTTAAAAAGTTTCTGCATAATCAATTTTGTAAATAAAAATATCCAAATAAGTAATTTCATTTTATGATCAAATTTATTTCTAAATATTTCTAAACATTAATCATACAAGTGAAAATTCTAATTGTAACTGATTTTTTTAATCTGGGGAAATAATACTGTTTTTAAAATGTGGCTACCTCACTATAATTTGCATACTTTTTTAGAATTTAAATGAGATGAGAAAAAAAAAATTATGATACAAGTAAACCAATAATTGTCAGTACAGGTAACAATAAATTGCAGTTACCGAAGTAAGATTTCTTTGAAATGTTTTAATGATTTAAGTTTTAATTTAAAAGATGAACGCTAAGCTTAGAAGATTTCAAAATATGTCAAAATAAAATCTGAAAGATTTTAAAACCATTTTTTTTGCAAGATTTAAAAAAATGGTATGAAAACTGAATTGTTTCAAAACATATTTAGAAGTTTTGAAAAGTTTCGAAAATAATTTAAATCTTTAGAAGATTTCTCAAAATTTCATATGATTTCCTAAAATTTCAAAAAAGAATGTAGACATTTCTTAAGAAAAATTTTTCAACTTTGTGAGATTACAAAATTTTAGAAAAAAATCAAGTAATTTCAAGGGATATTTAGAGGTTTTCAAATGATTTAAAGATAATTTTAAACTTTAAAAGATTTGTTTGTTAAAGATTCATAATTTTAGTAAAAAATTCATCTCTTTGGTAGAAACTTTTTTTCTATCTTGACTGAAAAATCCGTTACTTTTGGTAGAAATTGAATTTTGCTATCGTTAAAATTGCAATTGCTTAGTTGAAAATTAGTCTTTTTTATTTGAATTATAAACTACATATTACACTATTCGTTGAGAATTTATCGTTATGGGTTAAAAATTCAACTAAACTTGGTTGAGAGTTGTACTCATTTTTTCATCATTCCTTTTTTTTTGGTTGAAGATTCGTTTCTTATATTGGAAATTTAACTATTTTGTTGAAAATTCGTTGATTTTTAGTGAAAATAATTTTTGTAACGAAAATATAACTATTTTATTTTTGGTTGAGAATTTATCTTCTTCAGCTGAAAATTCATATATTTTGATGAAAATTTGTATTTTTTGGTAAAAACTTCATCTTCTTTTGGTAGAAAATTCATGTAATTGGTTAAAAAATACATTTTTTATTGAGAATTCATATTTTCCGGTTAAAAAGTTTAACTTTTTTGTAGAAAATTCGTCTGTTTGGGTAAAAATATTATCATTTTTGTTAAAAATGCAACTAGTTGCAAAAGAATATTTTCTTTTGTTAAGAATTCGACTATTTTGTTGAAAATTTCTCTTTTTTGATTAATTCAACTTTTTAGAAATTTTGATCAGACATTTCTGAAATCTTCAAAAGTCTTTTTGAATTTTCCCAAAACTTTGAGAAAATTATATTTATATAACCTTGAATACTTGTTCACATTTTTAGCTAGGGAAATGATTTATTCTAGTAGTTACTTGTACCTAAAAAGAACTTCATCAGGTTTTTTTTGGGACATTAACATATATAAAGTGGTGAACAGTTTTGAGTAAAATGCAATGGCAAATTCCTGATAACTTTTTTTTCTAAGCTTTAAATAAATGTTGTTACTAGAGTCTTGGTTTGTCAGATTTGCCTCATACACCGTACTTTATTGGAACTTTATTTAGGATTTTATTGGGCCCGATTGAAAATTTGTTTAAACAATGTTTCCTGCGTCTATAACATTGCTAGTTCATGAAATATATTTAAACTGAAAAAATATTGTCAATCAAAAGGACCTAAGTGACCTTAAGAAATACATATGGTACAGCATTGGAAGCGTTGCGAGAAGCAACAAGACACTTGACTAATGTTCTACCTGTTGTCCACAACACCTATGTGTCTACCTGTATAGATATGTGTACTTATATAACTACATTCACATAAGGTGCACCCACCCGGCTTCTTTTGCGGCTTATGTTAGCATTTCAATACCCAATGCCCAAGCGGCGATACGCGAGAGAGGAACAGAAGAAAAGGTAAAGAGAGGAATAAAGAGTAAAGGAATAAAGTATAAAGTATAAAGTATAAAGTATAAAGTATAAAGTAGAATTTAGAATTTAAACGTAGCATACATTGGAAGAAGAGAGAAGTCATAGGCCCCTGGAAGGAGTAAAGCTTGACTAATGTCCATAGCCCCATGGTCGCCTTGTGATCATTAGTCATTTGTCAACCCCATGGGTTTTAGAATCAAATGGACCCAAGTCCACGCGCGAGCCTTGAAAGTCCCGCGTTTCTGAGACACGTCCGGTAATATATTAATCACTCTGTGATCGTATCAGAAAAATTGTCTTATTGTCTGTGGCTTGAAGACAACTCTGGACTTGGGTACTTGCCTTTTTAATTCAGAGATTTGGAATTTGAAACATTTTTCTAAGAAAATAACAAAAATTCTTTAATATATCCACGAGAAAAGCCGTTTGTTACCAAATGAGTGATGTACGATATTTTATTCTAAATCAGCATTTTATGACAATGCAGGGCCTTTTTAAAAGTACAGTTAGAGAGAACATTGTGCGATATTCAGTAGCCATTTGTGGAACTATTTACGTATCACTACAGAGCTTTTGGAACTAATTACATTTCACCCACTGAAGGGCGTTGCAGACTTATAACATGGTGGTTTCAAATAAAGTTATTTTACTTCAGAATGTATAAACTTCGATCGTATCAGAAGAATTTACCTATTTTCGGAGTCTGGAGGACAACTTTGGACTAGGATGCTCTTGAATTTTTTATTTAGAGATATGGAATTTGAAATATTTTTATAATAAAATAACAATCATTTGTAGTTTTTTACTTTAAAATGCATAAGGTTTGATCGTATTAGAAAAAATAGCTTATTGTCTGTGGATTGAGGACATCTCTGAACCTGGGTGCTTGAATTTTGGATTCAAAGATTCAGAATTTAAAATATTTTTAATATGAAATAAAAATAATTTTTAGTTTTTTACTTTAGAGTATGTAAACTTTGATCGTATCGGAAAAATTTTCTTATTGTCTATGAATTGGGTACAACTCTGGACTAAGGTGCTGTTGAATCTTGAATTCCAAGATTTGTAAAATTTTTATTATGAAATAACAATAATTTTTAGTTTTTACTTTCGATTGGATAAACTTTGATATCATATCAGAATATTATTCTTATTGTTTATGGTTTAAGCATAAGCCTGGACTTGGTACCTCGAATTTTGAATTCAGAGGTTTTCGAATATTTTCATTATAAAATAACAATAATTTTCAGTTTTTAACTTTGATCATGTCAGAAAAATAGTCTTATTGTTTGCGTTCTGGAGATAACTCTGGACTTCGGTACTTCAATTTTGGATTCAAAACTTTGGAATTTGGAATATTTTTTACTATAATATAACAATCCTTTTTATTACATCCAAGCGAAAATACGTTTATAACACAAAGAGTGGTGTACGATATTTAATTAGAAATCTGTATTTTATGAGAATACAGGGCCGTCTGAAAAGTGAGTTATGAAAACATACGACGGACGTGGCAGTCATCTGCTTGGGCTGTGATTATAGTAATCGCGTACAGCGCAAAATTTTTAACTTGGTAGAAAGATTTATCGTATTAGAAAAATTGACTTATTGACGGAGGCTTGAGGGTAACTCTGGACTAAGATGCTATTCAATTTAGGACTCAGAGCTTTAGAATTTGAAATATTTGGTCTTATTGTATATGGCTTGGGTACAACTTTGGAAGTAGGAGCTCGAATTTTTAATTCAGAGATTTAGAATCTGTTTATTATAAAATAACAATGCTTTTTAATTTCTTACTTCAGAGTGTCTAAACTTTAATCATATCAGAAAAATGTTAATATAGTCTGTGGCTTGAAGACAACTCTCTAAATTCGCTACTTGAATTTTGGATTTAGAGATTTAGAATCTTTTCATTGAAAAATAACTATAATTTTTATTTTTAGGGTTTCGCATTCTTGGGAAAGGGGGGAAGGGGTAGGCAATAGAGGGGATTAAGGAGCGGCAGGAGAACTGATAAGTGGGAAGGGGATGATTATATAGAATTGTATAGAATTGGATCAGATAGGACAGGATATGATAGAAGAGGGAAGGAGAAAGATAGTCAAGTGATATATAAATATCAGGGTTTCAGGCTTTAGAAGCAACCGAATTCTTTGGTACAAGTAACAAACATTCCCCAAAAATGTTATTTGAGCCATATAAATTGTTTTGTTAAGCCTACCAGTTTTTTAGTAATCCGAACCAAATGTTTGATAATCACAACCATATTTGTATAAAGCCAATAAAAACGGTTCAACCAAATTATTTTGTTACCAAGACCTTATTTTTCTTCCCAGTGAAACTTTCTCATTAATTAAAAATGGACATAGTCTTTTCAAAAAGCTGATACAATATTAAAAATGTTGCACTCTTCTACAATATTGTACGTATACTGTACATAGTGCACAAAATTAAAAAAACATTAAAGTTATAAAGTCGAGTATCTACAACTTTTTCTGAAAATCCTCTTGTCATTAGTAAAATCGGACATCGATCATTTGATCAGATATCTCGTGCAATTCGCATTCGAGTATCAGCTGATTATCGGACAACTGACAAGGTCTTAACCGCGACTGGACTACCTGTCAACCACTATTACAATCGCATTTCTGGATCTTTACGCCACGTCTCTATTCGTCGTCGTCCCATCTTAGAAGTCGGCTTGGGTGACCCAACAAAAGAGTAGAAATCTCCGAGGTTCTCAGCACTCATCTTATTTTTTTTTGGTACCCCTTTTTCTGATTGGTTCAGGTCACTCACCTATTCACAATAGACGTGTGGTACGTCAAGAATGTTGGAAGATCGATGAACGGACGGATTTTATTCCCCCCTGTCACCCATAATCCATTAGCTTCTTTCAATTGTTCAAAGAATTGAATCGAGAATAATAGTAAGTGAACAAAATTTAAGATCCAAAATTCTCTTATTTTTCACAACTTTATTGATATTTTACATGATTAATACGGTTTTGTTGAAAGTACTTTAACCCAAAAGTGCGACCACCAAATTTTCTTAAATTTCGTATCTGCTGGAACATTCCAATTACAGATTCGGAAAATTATGGAAAATGTTCCAGGAAGGTTTCCGAAAGTAGGTAAATGTCCACGTATGCAGGAAGGTTCGGGAAATGTTCATGAGAAATTTAATTAATTTAATTTATATAATGGGACAATTTTCAGGAATATTCCCTTATCCTTCCTGGAACATTTTTCAGAATTCTCCGAACCTTTCATGTGAATTTTCCAGGAATGTTTAGGGAAATTTTTGTGTTATCGGAGAGTATAAGAGTTAAAAATTGGGGTTTCTCCTTTTTATATGAGAGAACAAATTGGAACCGATTTATTTATAATTTAAATAATAACCTAAGTACCTATAGCTTTTCTTCAAAAAAAAACCATGTTATTTATTTCTGGCTATACTTTAAAAAAAATGTCCAAAGAAATAGATCATAATTTCCAATTTTATCCCAATATCTAATCATACAATTAATCATTGACTGACCAATTATTAAAAAAATTTGTAAGCATAGACAGAAAAAAACAATACGATTTTTCAAGAAGAAAAAAACTATACTCAGGTTATTTAAATTATATTTTATCTGTTCCAATTGTTGTCAAGTGACAGCAAAAATATTAAAGTGGTCTTTTAATATCCATTTCCCAAGGAGCAATTTTTCTACCTTAAATTTTTGTTGTATCTCGCTTCGCTTGAGTGAAAACTGAAAATTTTTTAAATTAAAATGAAGTTTCTTAAAAACTGCCCTAGTAAAGATTTTTCGTTCGTTTTGTTTGAAGTAATTTTAACCTAAACGTCTGAATTAAATGAAACGCATGGACCGGGTTTAATTTAACGATTTAATTATTCATTATTATCTATTTGGATTATTATTATTTTCTTTTCATTATTTATGCACTATTTTTTGAAGATCAAATATTTTAATATTTGGTTTTTATGTGGATCAGTTAATAATGTATTCTTTCGATTTGAGTGTATCTAATAGGGAGGAGTTGATATTCCAGAATTAGTTAATTGAATCGTGTAAAGCGATAAAAAAATAAAAAAAAATCCTAATTCACAAAAAAATGTATTTAAAAAAAATGATAGCATGTTTTTTATTCAAGCTAAAGAAATTTCAGGTTAGAAATATTCAACGTTTTTTTGAAAATGTGTGCATATGACTCAATCCAAAAAATATTTTTTTCACACGTTTTTAAGAAATTGTTAATTAAGTAAAGTCTTTGTTTTAATTGCTAATTTGATAATTTAATTTTAGCACTTTCACTCCACCCCATAATGTTTAAACTTCAAGAGTTTCAAAATTAAAAAAGGCTTATTCTACCACAAATAATATTGAAGTCCAATTTGAAATTTTACTGATTCGAAACTCAGGATTTTTTTGCCATCCAATCTACTTTCGACCATTTTATTTATTTCTCTCCATTTTCTTTCGACTTTCCCCTAAGTAGTTTAATGGGCCAAATAACTTAGGCTATACATTTTCTTCGTATCACGCACATCGCAAATTGGCAGGAAAGATTCTTCTTCAATACTTTCAGTCTCTAGAAGAACAATATAATTTATCTACAAAAAATCTTAAATATCCCTAATTGAATTTTTAGTTAACATGTTTTGATGTTTTCTCTGTGAAATAATTAAAATCAAAATTTTGAAGAAAAAAGAAAATGAACCAAATATTTCAGTTCTAGAAATTTAAATACTTTTAATATAATTAAATAAAAATTTGAAAATTTTATCATCATTTTATTTGAAAATTGCATTTCCCTTTTATAATTTAAAATTTAACAATTTTCAGAAGAGCAAAAAAAACGTTTTTTTAATGAGAAAAATATCGTAAGAAACTGCTCTCTATCGAGACAAAGGCTTCAAAGTGAAAAATTACAATATTTTAAAATTTCCAAAAAATATTTTTGCCATATAAAATCATTGTAAATAGCGAAAAGACTAATATTTTTAACTTGTTTGAACAGTTTATTTAAAAATTTGAAATGCGGAAAAACTAAAAGCGTAGTATAAATAAACAATTACATGGTACAGAATTTATATTCATACTATATATTATGAATTCGGTGAAGCAACAAATTATCCAATTGCTGGATTTTATATAATTATTACTATACGAGTAACGTTAAGAAAAATTCCGAATTACTGGCCATTTCCAATTATTCCCCCAGAATAAATTGGTGTTATTAGTTTTTCCGCATTTTGCATATTTAAATAAATTATTTAAATAAAAATGATTTAAACAATTTAAAAATAATTCCTATGCTGATAAATTTAATCCGTGACTAAGTTTTTGCTTTTCAATTAGTGATTTTTAACTACAACAGCTTTAGAGATCATAAAAGCACAATTCCTTAAGTTTAAAATTTTCAAAATAGAAGTTCGATGAATTCCGCATTAAAACTTTAAAAGACTAAACAGAAGTTTGGCAGTTGAAAACATAACTAAAAAGTTTCCTAGCTTTGAAATTAAAAAAGCCCTCTATTTTATTTTATTGGGACCCTGTAAATAATTCATTAACATCCAAACTTGAAGAAAAAAAGGTTTTCTCTCCACAAGATTTAAGATGGCGATTAGAGAAGTAAGTAGAGGAAGTTGGAGCAACTAAATAGGAAGTTGGGTCTCCACCCCGAGTAATATGTTGAAAAGGGAACGAATTCGTTTCCCACGTCGACCACCCTTCCTTCGTTGCCTTTTGTTTCGAACCCTCCCACGCGATGAAGTTCTCCTTTCATTCTTGGCTTGCTGTCTCCATTTTTCGTTGAGTTTAACCGAATGGCATCATCTTCTTAGAGGCAAAAAGTGGATGATCACGAGTAGAGTCCAGTGATCGACCAGGGTTCAAAAACGTGACGATAGACAGGATCCTCAAAGCCTGAGAAAGACCGGCTAAAATGTCTCGCTGCCGCATTCCGCGAGGGAAAAAAGCACCTCATAATCGTGATGAACAAGCGAAACCGTAGTAAAAAGTGCGATAAACTGACCATTTCACGCGTAAATCTAAATTGTATCAGTTCGAGACTTGGTGACACTGAACTACCATTTCATCCTGGAATCCAGATTTCTAGATTCTTGATCTAAATTATATCAGGAGAGTGAATTAATCTTAATTCAAGTGCATCATTTGATTCAGAATTTGTATGGCTGTGGTTTTAAAATTTTGTAGATTCCCTATTCTCTGCTACCCAGCACGAGAACTTATCATTTCAAACACTTTTAAAATAGCTTTAAAGAAAAAAAAAAATCGAATCTTTATTCTAGTCTAGTGACACTCCATAACTATGAATAATTCACAGCAAAAGCGAAGGTCTAAATTTCTGTCCATCTTCATTCCAGATCAACTTATTTTGTCTCCTGGACCTCGGCTCTCTGATTTGCTTTTCCAATAGTCCAGTGAATTATTAATCAGTTGTCCATCACGTCTGAAAATAATCTCAAATCCTATATCAACCAAATATCTTGTGCATAAAGAATAACGGTTGAAACCTAAAAAAGAGAAAATGAAATATTTCTCCAGTTTCCTGATCTGATTCTAATAAAAGATGGTTTCAATTGATATAAGAAGACCACTCTCCAGAAATTAAATCAGTGAGCCTTACCACTTTCGCATTAAATATTTATATTATCTTACATTACAAAAAGAATAAACAGAATAAATAATAGGAATTAGATAAAGGAATTAGACTATTAAAAGATTAAAAATAAAATTTAAAAGACAAAAATAATAACCAAATATAATTTTTTTTCTTTTTTGTTTCAGTGACCACCTGAAGATCCACATGAAAACACACGACACGCAGAAGCCTTTCCAATGCACATCATGTTCCCGAGGCTACAATACAGCAGCAGCTTTGACATCCCACATGCAATCCCACAAAAGACACCAAAACTCTCAAGGATTAAAACTAGAAATGGATTTTGGACGTAGAAGTGTTTCCTCCCATAGCACAGCATCGCCTCCGATTCCCAATTCGCCTTCTCCAAGTCTAAATTTAACCCTAAGCCACAAAAACTCCCTAAAGTCGCAGGCTAGTGCCTCCAACACCCCAATCCTATCATCACCTTTAAAACTAGCCTGCATGTACTGTACTCGAGATTCCTTCACCAGCATGCAGCAACTTCAGATGCACGTTCACACAATGCACCAAGCAATCCTAAGTGGAGAAAATCTGATGCCATCACCAAGCCAAACCCTAGAACTATTAAACTCTAGAGACAAATCTGAACGTCAAGAACGAACCTTAAGGGAAGATCTCTTATACGAGAAACAGTTTCCAGAAGTTAGATCCCTGGAAGAAAAAGACATCTTCGACTCAGGATTTTCCTGTGGGCAATGTACCATGAAATTTTCTTCTTCAAGTTCCCTCAGAGAGCATCTGATTTCCATCCATCGAACTAACGCTTTTGGATCATTGATGATGTGTCCCATCTGTGGAATTCCCTGTTCTTCAGCATCTGCCTATGCAGAACACTATGTCCTCCAACATTGTGAAAATAGAGGAATATCGGCTGAAGGTCAAGAGTATGGTGATCCAAAGATAAACGGATCCTATGACACCAAGGAAGCAAGAACTGCAAAAATATCAAAGGATCTAAACTCGGAACCAGCTGATTTAACCAAACACTCCAAAATTAACGAAAATTATTCAGCAGGGACTTTACTATGTGGACAATGTGGTGCAGCTTTGAAAGATTTCGAGTCTTTTAGAGAACACCTCGCAAGACATCTCCAAGCCGATCAGAGGAATGAAGTTCCAAGGAATCAGTGTCCAAAATGTGAAGCTTCCTTCCAGGAGAGAGAGGATATGATGGTCCATTTGACGAAGCATTTTCTGGGACAAGTTACAAAAGAATACGCCTGCAGTGCCTGCAAGAAATTTTACCCCCATCCTGATCTTCTTCAGAGGCACCTGCTTGATTCCCATGCTCACCATCTTTACAGATGTGCCCTTTGCAGAGACACTTTTGACTCTAGGGTAGCAATCCAGGTTCATTTTGCTGTAAAACACAGTCAAGAATGTCGGATTTACAGATGCAATGTCTGTTCTGGTTCGAACAATGAAAATTCTCCCGGGAATACTCCTGGTGAAAACAGGAACTTCTTCAGAAGCGAAGCTGAGATGGCGAACCATGTTAGAACTGTCCATGCTCCTCCGTCCATTGTTAATGCAAGTCCTCTTCCTAGGAGTCCTGTATCGACTCCAGGGATGACGAACACAAACCCAAGGTGTGTTTTTTGTGGGATTTGCTGTTCCTCCGACTTGGATCTTCAGCTCCACTTGGCAAGCCACTCGACAAGTTTGTACCGATGTCCCATTTGTCGGGAGGGATTTGCTGTTGAATTTTTATTAGACAGACATATTGCACAGGCTCATCATGCTAATGATCATCCTAGCACTCCAAGAAGTCAAACTAGAGAAAATGGAAGGATAAATCGACCTTCGAGATCTCAAGAAGATTCTGTCAGTATAGATGTGAGGGAACTGAGGGAACAACGAGAGCAGAGGGATCAGAGGTCCCTGAAACGAGGAAGATCCCCTGCCTCTAGTAACAACAATTCTTTGAACCAAAGGGACAATAACAACAAGAGACCGAGTTTTGGAACTTCTCAACAATGTGAGCTTTGTGAAAGAGGGGAATTCGCCAACGATGCTGAACTGCAAGCCCATAAAAAATTGGCTCACACTCCTGCAAAGGTTCCCGGTAAATCGTTATCAGCTCTGAGCATGACTTGTGCATATTGTGGAGAGGTTTGTCGATCGAGAAGTGAATTAGAATCACATACAAGAATACAACATGCAACTAATGATCATGGAGGTCGTCACAAGTGCAACATCTGTGATGAAGTTTGTCCCTCTGGAGCAACTTTGGCCGAACACAAACTACAGAAACATTGTAAGATTCAACTGAGTGATGTTTGCATTGTTTGCAGAGGAAGTTTGTCTTCTGAATCTCACTTTTTGGAACACGTTCAGAGACACAGTTTGGAAAGTATTGATCCTCAACAGAGGCTGGATAGTTCAGTGCCTCATCTTCCTGCACCTTGCGTGGTTTGCAGACAAACTTTGATCAGTGATTTGGAGTGTAGGCTTCATGCAAGGCATCACCTGAGATCCAGTGGTGGTTCCCAGAGGTCAGACTCGAGTCCGAGTCCTAATCAGAAGACTCAGAGTCACAGTTGCTGTCTTTGTCTCAGAGAGTTTAATGGAGAGGAGTTTGTTAGTTTGCCGTCAAATCATTCCAGTAGTGGTAGTCAAACATTAAGAGTTTGTAGAGCTTGTTATGTGAGGCATTCGCAAGGCCTTCCGATTTTGAACTCACCTTATGAGCATGCGAGGACTAGCCAGACTGAATCATGGATGAAGGATTCACATTGGGATGGATCTAGGGAGAGGTGGGATGGTGAAAGGAATTTTAAAATGGAAGGGAGGAATTCGAATGATGGAGGAGGATCGAGGGATGGAAGAAGATGTGAAGAATGTGGAGTAAAGTTTGAAGATCCGGAGGAGGCTGAGAGACATAGGGTTGCTGAACATGAGAAACCTGGGACTTATACTTGTATTCAGTGCCAGGTGAAGATTGATGATTTATTTGTTATTAAATATTTTATTTTCTATTCATTTATGCAGTTAAATAATTACTTGCTTCATTTTTTCAGAGGTCTTTCCCAACTGAAGCTAAAATACAGGAGCACGTTAAAAAAGAACATCTTGAGGCTTCTGGGAAAACTGCTTTGGAAGCTTTGCGTTGTCATCTCTGTTTATTTGATGCCAATAGTCCCCTACAACTTCAGAGTCATCTTATAGAACACACTTTTGCCGGATGTACTGCCCTCAGTTGTTACATTTGTCAAGCCCTGTTTACAGCACCAATTGGACTTCAGGTAAAAATTGGAAAAATTAGTTTCATATTCTTTTAATATATATATTTTGAATGTCAATAAATGCATCAGTTCTAATAAATCTTTTTTTACAGAATCACATGCTCCAGCAACATGGTCTTGGTGCTCGACCTTACGATTGCAGGCACTGTGGTCTAAAGTTTTTCTTCAGAGCTGAACTCGATCATCACGTGGCTGTTTTTCATTCTACACGAGAAAATATTTCATCTCCTCAAGAAAAAAAAACACAGAATGAAATTCAAGATTCTGAAAAACATACTGAAGCTTCTGATAAAGTGACCATCAAAGAAGAAGTTCGGCAAAGTGAAGATGAAGATATCAGTGTAGATATTAACGGTAAGTCCGAAAAAGTGGAAAAAGATTCTCGAAATCTCGAGTCTGAATCTGAAGAAATCCGAACCGAACTTGCCAAGTCTGAATCAGAATAATAATAGCTTTGGATTCGATTTGTTCCAGAGCTTCATTGTAAATTTGATTCTAAATTGAATTTTTTATTTTACTGATTGATGATATAAAACTTTTTGGCATCTTTCAAAGAAGGATGATTATTTTTTAGATTTTCTGATAAGATTATAAATTTATTTTGTATAACTGTAAGGAAAATTTAATTGTACATATTCTGTCTTCCTTAATTATGGACAAAGCATATAAGTATAAAAATTGTAATCGAATTACAATCACCTTAAAAAGGCTCCAGTTTTAAAGACGTAAGCTTGTAAGTTTAAGTAGATTACGCTCAAATTATTGGAAAGGTTGGAATTACAACAAAGCATGCGTAATAATTTTTAACAAACAAATTATACCGGTTAAAATTTGTATTTATATGTAAAGATCATTCATTGTAGCATTTTTATTTCAAACTAGATTTTTAGCTTTGAGTAAATCCAGTTATAATATATTGTATATATTTATATCGTTTTTAAAAAAACGTTAAAATTCTTTTGCAGGCAAAACGCCTTTGTTTCATGATAGTATTATACGTTTAGAATTGTTTAATAGGTGGCGATTGTTTTATTATAATTATGCTTAGATTATTACGTTATGGTAATTACGACTACATTATTATATTTAATTGATTATGTTATGATTATTCTTACATTATAATTTCATTATTAATATATTATTATATCACTATTGCTATTATCATTATCATTATTGGCGTAATTACAAGCGATCGTTATACAAATATTTTCCACTTGTTACGTTTAATTTAATTCTATGCGAACTGCTGTACATATTGAAATTCATCGACATAAATACTCACTTTTTTGTGAACTCATTATGCGTTCTCTCCTTTATTTATTCGAAATTTATTCTGCAATTTAGCGATTGCAGTGCTATACAGTTTTTTATTTCTTGAAAATAAAGAAACCTCGAAAGAAAGGAGAAACTCAAGAATATGAAGCGAATCCCACGAGTTCAAATAAAATTATTCAGTCAAGCTCAACAATCTTGATATTATGCGATGAAACGCTGAATAACTTGTAACGACGTTTAAACAAAGATGCAATAAATTGTCCACTACGATTAGTATTACATCGTTAAGATAGTTCTATACGAAATAATAAATTATTGTTTTAAATCTTGCCTGTCGTTCTATCTCAACTTCTTTTGAATTAATCCAAACCCTTTTGTTGCCATCCAGGATGATTTCAATGTCGATCACTCTACCTGGAAACCCGAAAAACCTGGTATTATCTGAGAATTTTTATATGCCTAGAAAAAACTGGAAATGTTAGGGACTTTTTCTTAAAGTCAGGGAATTTTTTTGGTAGCGTGCTTCATTTTTTTAATTGCAATATTACATTTAATAACAATGATTGTTCAATTGTAAAAGTAGCTTTATACTACTGCATTGAACTATTCAGTTGAAAATTCGTTATTTTTAAATCAATTTTTTAAATGAAAATTCAAATTTTTCGGTTTTGATTTAAAATTGATCGGTTTTAGTTGAAAGATCAAGTGCCTGGTTGAAAATTCGTTCATTTTGGATTAATGCCATTGTGTTTTCCTTAACATTTTTGTCTTTTTTGATTGAAATATCAACTAATACATTTTTTTCTTCTGGATTCTTCTTTTTTCAATGAAGATTGAATTACTTGGTTGAGAGCTACTCTTTTCTTAAAAATTAATTTTTTTATTGTTAAAAATTCCTAATTTTAATTGAAAAATCATCTCCTTGGTTGAGAAATAAGCTATTTTATTGTTGAAAATTGGTTTTTCGTTGGCTGAAAATGAATTTTTCAATTTTCTTAGGTGAAAATGTTGACTTTTTTGGTAACAATTAATCTTCTGGGCTGAAAAGTAACCTTTTTCTTTAAAATTTAATGATTCTAGTTTAAAACTCATAATTTTAGTTTAAAATTAATGTTTTTGGTTTCAAATTTTTAACTTGAAATTTAAGAATTCAATTGTTGGTTGGCAGTTTATCAACCTAAAATTCAACTTTTTCGTTGACTATTCCAGTTAAAGATTGATCATTTCAGTTGAAAATTATTCTTTTTTGTTTAAAATTTAACTATTCCATTTTTTTCATTTTATAGCTTTGACTAGATAAAATGTATTACATAATTTGATGTTAATTGTTTTATTTTTTCTACTGGTCCAAATTAAATATTTTTGTTAATATTAATTTTTATTTCTTAGTTGTGAAAAAATGACTCAAGCTCCGCTGTGATCTGAATCCAGGTCTTTCAGATTGCCGGTTTTACGCCGGAATGACGAGATCAATTTCTTCACAAGCACTACTAGTTGAATACCGACATAATTCCTGATACCCGTAGGAATAATTTTTCAAACATCCGAATGTTTTAATTTTTTAATTTTATGGCTTTCGACAGATAAAAATTATTAAATAATTTGATATTAAAAGTTTTTAGCAATTTTGTCACTATTTATAAATAATAATTTTAAAAAATATCATCATTTTAGTAGAAAATTCATCTTTTTGGTTGAAAATAAAAGTAATTAGTTCAAAATTGAACCCTTCTCCTAAAAATTCATCTTTTTCTTTCAAATTCATCTATTCCAGATAAAGATTCATCATTTCAGTAGAAAATTCATTATTTTGGTTGAAAATTTAACCTTTTGGTTAAAAATTGGTCTCTTTAATTAAAAATGCATACATTATTTTGAACAATCATCTTTCTTGGTAGAAAATTAATCTTCCTGTGTGAAAATTAATCATCTTGTTTCAAAATTCATTTTTTTGCTTCAAAATTCTAGTATTTCATTTCAATATTAATCATTTTAAAAATTAATTCATCTTTTTGGATGAAAATAAAACTACTTAGTTAAAAGTTAAATTAAATTTGGTTACAAAAAAACTGATTTTTTGTGTGGAAAAATAATTTTTTAGCTGAAAATTTAAATATTCCATTTGTGATTTAAAACTTGTCTTTCTTAGTTCAAAATTCATCTATTTTGTCAAAAATTGATCTTTTTCTGTTGAAAATTCAACTGTAGAATTATATTGAATTTCATAAAGTAATCACATTATTTTAACTGTAATTAATGCACTGCATTTAAATTATTAGTAGATAAAATAAAAATTTGTTTGAATTATTATTCAAATTAATGGACTTTATAGACAAATTGATGAAATGATTATTTACGTTTTTAGTTATATTTAATTATTTAACTAATCTTTCGTGCTAATATATTCAATAAAGTCTTGCAATATTAATCGTATTCCTAAAAACTAAAAAAAACATAATTTATAATAAATTCACTAAAAATTATACGCGGAAAAACTTGAGATACCTGGAAAAACCTGGAATTGTCAGAGCCTTTTTTCCAGGATTTGAGTAGACACCCCGAAGCACTACCGTCGACAACCGCACGTTCAATATTACCGTTGGCCGCCGCACGACCATTAGCTCACCACTGGTTAACGCACGGCCACTTCACGATTATCAAAAAATGTCTCAGTCATAAAAATGAAAACTTTGATATCTGACAAAAATGTTAAATTTAAATATTAAATACTTAACTACACAATCAAAGCATTTAAAATATTCTAAAAGTCTTCTAAGCAATGTTATCAGACTTAGGGTTTATTTTTCTTGCTTGATAAAATAATAAAATAATGATAAAATAATAATAAAAATATTTGAAAGATTTCTCAAAATTTTAACCCTTACTTGACACACTGGGGTACAAACAACCCCAGGCCCACATTTCTTTAATTTTAAGTATCTGAACCTG
>JAWWLR010000004.1:40871382-40897544 GCA_035041075.1 Acraspis erinacei | reverse complement strand
AACAAATTACATACATTTTCAACTAAATAATTTGAATAATTCATGTGATATTATTCAATATTTGATTTGATTAATTTTTTATTCATATTTTTTTCATTTCTAAATTCTTTAAACTAACTAGCTTAATTTTTAACCCCAAAAGATCCATTTTTACCCAAAAATGAAGTAGTTAAATTTTAATTGAGGAGATTTTTTTTTTTAATGTTCTACAAAACAGTTGAATTGTGTACCAAATAGTTGAATTTTGTACCGAATTGTTGAATTTTCACTCTAAAAAGACGAATTTTCTACAAGAGAGTTGAATTTTCAACCCGAGAATATGAATTTTCAACAAAATAATTCTAAACGATCATTTTAAACCAAAAAATGAGCTTTTAAGAAAATAGTTCACCTTTCAACCGAGAAGTTAAATTATCAACGTTAAAAGATGAGTTTCCATAAAAATATAACAGTTTATATTTCAACAACAAAATTTTTTGCTTAAAATATAAAGAAAACGGACAGATTTAACAAACAAAAAAAAACGAATTTTCAACCAAATACTTTAATCTTCAACTAAAACAGACTAATTTTTTTTTGCAAGAAAATACGAATTTCAATTAAATACTTTGAAAAATACATCTGATGATAGTCCAAATTTTATTTGATTAATTTTTAGTTTGTATAGAATAGTTAAATTTTTATTTTAACTATTTTTGCAGAAATTTAATATTTTTTAGTTGAAAATGCAACTGCTTGATTAAAAATTAATCTTACTTTATTTAAAGTTCCACAACTTTGTAAAAAAAAATATTTTTTTTGTCGAAGATTAAGAATTTTATTTGTCAATTCATCTGATTGAAAATTCGTTATTTTTTTTGGCTGAGAATTAAGGTGTTTAATTGAAAATTTAACTATGCCAAGTTAAGATTCATCATTGATTAATCTATTTTTGTTGAAAATTAATTTTTTAAACTGAAAATGTAACTTTTCTAAATTCAACTGTTTATTGAAAATTCGTCGTTTTGGTTTAAAAATTAAACCATTTGTTTTTTTCTGCCTTGATTAACAAAGTTTTGTTGTTTTTGAACAGTCAAGTGTTTTGTAGAATATTCATATTTTCGGCTATGAAGTTTAACAGATTTTTAGAAAATTTAACTGTTTGGTTGGATATTTTTTTTTGTTAACAATTCGTCTCTGAGTAAAAAATCCATTTTTTTGTTTAAAAATGCAACTGACTGGTTGAAAATTAATTTGTTTTGAATAAAGGTTCAAGTATTTTGTTGAAAATTAGTTGTTGTTGGCTAAATACAACTGTTTTTTATTTTTAATTACATTTTTTTTGAGTTATCAACTATTATAGTTTTTGTCAAAAATTCATCTTTTTAGGATGAAAATTAACTTCTTGTTTGAAAATTCTTATTCTCTGTAGGAAATTCAATTATCCTGTAGAAAATTGGTCTTATTACTTGAGAATTCAACAGTTTGGCAGAACATTCTTTTTTTATTGAAAATTAATTCTTTCAGGTGAAATTTAACTGTTCCATTTTTTGTTAATGATTTTTTTTTAGTTTAAAAATTGAACTGTTTAGTTAAAAATGTTTAAAAACGAGAAGATAATCTAAAAATTAATAAAAAGTTGGCTAGCATCACTTCAATGTATTTAACTAAATTTGATGTAATTTCTTAAAAATTCATATTCTCGATTTGAAAATTCAACTGTTATAGAAAATTCGTCTTTTTGGCTTGATAATTCAACAGTTTTGCAGAAAATGCATGTATTTGGTGTAAAATTGAACTGTTTTGTAGAAAATTATTTTTTTTTGCATTGAAAATTAATATCCTCAGATGAAAATTCAACTACTCCTTTTTTGGTTAAAAATGTATCTTTTTAATTTAAAAATTGAACTATTTAACTATGAATGTTTGGAAACTAAAAATATATAAACTAATAGTTAATTAAATAAATTTGGACTAGCGCTACATCCGTTGTTCAAACTGTTTAGTTGAAATTCATCTTCTTGGGCTGAAAATTGATTTGTTTTGTTCGAAATTCAACTTTATTGTTGATAATTCAACAGTTTTTTCGAAAATTTATCTATTTAGATCAAAAAATTTCTCTTATGATAGAATAGTCATATTTTTTGATTGAAAGAAGAGTAAATTATTTTGAAATTTTTATTCCCTATATAAAAAATTCTATGTTAAAAATGTAACAAGATTAAAATTCTAGTCTTTGAATATTAATGGTTAGGGAAAATGAAAAATGGTTCAGGAGAAAGTCAGAGAATTTTGAAACTAAAGTTTCTCGGCCATCCTGTTTCAGGATTTTTATGAAATCTTAAAAATCTTGAAATTTACTGTCGACTCTTGCATTTCTCAATGTACGAGGCCGAAATTTTACATATAAAAAAAGTTCCTAGGTTCAAAAAATGTCAAGGTACAAAGAAAATATGTACTGGTCCCAATTTTAACTTCTTCTGATAATTCTAAGTATTAAGTCTTCTTCTAAGTAATAAGTCTTCTGATACATTTTCCAAAGTTTTAGTCCGATATTTTATTAGCAAAAAAAAAGTTCTCAAGTTCAAAAAAAATTCAGTAAAAAGAAAAAGTGAGGTCGGTAATACAGGTATTTGAGAGTAACACATGCCCTCAATCTCGATGATTTTCCCTTTTGAAATAAATAAACTCGAAATAATTTTACAGAGAATTGGAGTAACGAATTAGAGCGATGGTCCCCGGAATTAAATGTCGTGAAATATTACGGATCGCAAGAGGAACGAAGAGAAATGCGAATGGGTTGGCGTAATGGCGACTTGGACGACGTTGATATTCTTCTAACGACTTATAATCTCATTAGCAGCACGCCAGAAGAACGAAGATTATTTCGAGTTATGCCTACTCAGTATGTCGTATTCGATGAAGCGCACATGCTTAAAAATATGTCTACAATTCGTTATGAGAATCTCGTCAAAATTAATGTAAGTTCATTCGGAAAAAGAATTACTATCCTGGCATATTATTAGAATTATTATACTTCAAAATTGTTTTTTTTTTTGCAGGCAAAACATCGAATTCTTCTGACTGGAACGCCCCTGCAGAATCATTTGTTGGAATTAATTTCTCTTCTTATTTTTGTGATGCCCTCGATGTTCGCCGGAAAACAGGGAGATCTCAAAAGTTTGTTCTCCAAAAATCCAGTGAGTTGTTTTACTTAAAAGTTATTGGATTAAACTTGGTTTAATAATTATATTTTTAAACTTTTGGTAATTTCGGGCACAGATTGAAGTATGGGTTCTAATCGAAAATCGAAAATATATATTTTAGATCCTGGGTTTTTCCCTGTTTTACACGATATTTTCTCTTTCTTTTTTCGCATAATTGCGAACTGGATTAATTGAACCCATTAAGAAAATCCAATCTATTTTTTATTGAGGGTTGAGGTCTATTTGGTTGAAAATTGAACTATTTTCTTATAAATACACTTCTTTTGGCCGAAAATTTCACTGTTTGTTTGAATATTTGACTTTTTGGATTTTTTTGGTCATGATTTTTTGGTTGAAGGTTAATTTTTTTTTAATAAAAAAGACCATTATTTAGATACTTTTTAGATTAAAAATTCATCTTTTGGTAGTAAAATTTTTTGGTTTGAAAATGATTCTTTTTTGCCTGGAATTTAATATGTTTAAATTTAGAAGTCGACTAAATTTTATTTTTGGTTCAGAATTCATATCTTTTGGTTAAAAAATTTACTATTTGGTTGAGAATGTAATTATTTAAAAATTTTAAACATTTTAAAAATGCTTTTTCTCATGGTTGAAAGTTATTTATTTTTAATGGATAAGTCTACTATTATATTTTTGTTTCATAATTTATTCTATTTTTGTTAAAAATGCTACTCTGCTTGAAATTGAATTGTTTTCTTGAAAATTTATCTATTTCCTTAAAAAGTGATTTTTTATTCTTCAAAATTCAACCGTTTTGATGAACATTCGTCTTTGTAGATAGGAATTTCATTCATTTGGATTAAAAATTCATCTTTTTATAAGAAAGTCTTATTTTTGGGGCTAAGAGTAAAGTATTTTTAATTGAAAAGTCTACTATTATATCTTCGGTTCAGAAATCATATTTTTGGTTTAAGAAATCCATTATTTGGTTGGAAATTGAATTATTTAAACAAAAATCAACTATTCTCTGAAAAATAATCTTATTTGGTCAAAAAGGAATATTTTTCTCAAAAATTCGTCCTTTTGGATTAAAAATTCATATTTTGGTATAAAACTCTTTTTTTTGTGTCTAAAATTCAGATTTATGATAAAAGATTCGTCTTTTTGGCTTGAAAATTCAACCATTTGGTTAAAGCTATAATTTTTTTTGAAAATTTAATTATTTTCTTGAAAAGTCATAGTTTTGTTTGAAAATTTACCTTTTTTGGTTGAACTACTATATTGTGGATTCAGAATGCATCTCTTTTGGTTAGTAGTTCTACTATTTGGTGGAAATTTTGGTTTTTGATTGCCCTTTTCTGTTGAAAATTCATCTATTATGGTCAAAAATTCAATTCATCTGTATGGATGAACAAAATTTCCTTTTAGATTCAAAATTCATTTTTTGGCAAGAAAGTCATATTTTTTGTTAAAAAATCGTTTTTCTTGGTTAGAAATTTAAGTTTCTTTCAAAATATTCTTTTCTTTTGGCTTGAAAATTAAACAATTTTGTTGAATTAACTCTCATTTGCTTGCAAATTCGATCATTTGATTAATAATTCAACTTCATAGGTTAAAAATTTATCTATTTTTTGGCTATAAAACAACTTTTGTTCCAAATTAATATTTTTTGGTAGAAAAATCAACTATTTCCTTAAAAATTAACTTTTTGTTCATAATTTTGATTTAAAAATTTCCAGCGTTTTGTAGAAAATTCAACTATCGTTGAATTATTTTTTTTTTTTCCAAAATTCGGATTTCTGATAAAAGATTCGTCGTTTTGGTTTGAACATTCAACCATTTGGTTAAAGCTATAATTCTTTTTTAAAATTTAATTATTTTCTTGAAAAGTCATAGTTTCCTTTGAAAATTGACCTTTTTTGGTTGAAATACTATATTTTGGATTTAGAATTCATCTCTTTTAGTTGCAAGTTCTACTATTTGGTGGAAATTTTGTTTTTTGATTGCCCTTTTCTGTTGAAAATTCATCTATTGTGGTTGAAAATTCAATTCGTCTGTATGGATAGAAAATTTATGCTTTTGGATTCAAAATTCATTTTTTGGCAAGAAAGTCATATTTTTTGTTAAAAAATCGTTTTTCTTGGTTAGAAATTTAAATTTATTTCAAAATATTCTTTTTTTTTTGCTTTAAAATTAAACAATTTTGTTGAATTAACTCTTATTTGCTTGCAAATTCGATCACTTGATTAAAAATTCAACTTCATAGGTTAAAAATTTATATATTTTTTGGCTATAAAACAACTATTTCCTTAAAAATTAACCTTTGGTTAAAAAAATTCTAGCGTTTTGTAGAAAATTCAACTATTGTTGAAAATTCGTCTTTTTCGTTCAAAAATTCATCTCTTGGTAGAAATTTCAGTATTTTGGCCAAAAATGCAACAGTTTGGTTAAAAATTAATCTGTTCTTGTTGGGGATTCAAGTATTTTTTCAAAAACTATTCTTTTTTGTTGTTGCATTCAACTATTTTATATTTAAATTAAAATAGATTTTGGTAAAAAATTCATCTTTTATCGTCGAAAATTCAACTATTTGGTTTTAAATGCAACAGTCTGGTTGAAAATGTATTTTTTTGTTAACAACTATTTGGTTGAAAATTATTTTGTTGTTGAAAATTTATCTTTTCAGGTTTAGAAGTAAATTTTCTCTAACAAAAAATCGACTTTTTAGATAACAACAATAAGATAACAACAACAAGATAACAACTCCTTTTTTGAAAATTATTATTATTTGAACTTGAAATCTTAGGAATATGGCACCTAGATTAATGATATTCAGAAGAATTTATTTCCCTATTATTGCCCTATTTTTTGTTGAAAAATCACCCTATTTTCTCTGCTTTGGGCTGTGAATTATGAAATCATTTTTACAATAATTGCATTATATATTTGATCTAAATTCTAAAATGCTTAATTATTTTCAAAGTTTATATAATTTAGCAATTATTATGGAAATAACACTAATTATAAACGCTAAAAAGTTACCCGGGAAAAGTGTAGTTTTTTCTTTTAAAGTTTTAGTGAACATTCTGGTTAAAGAATACATTTTTGCAGAAATTGTCAGCAATGAAGGACAGCAAAGACAAACCTATTTTCGAGCAAGAACAGGTGCAAAATGCAAAGCAAATCATGAAACCCTTCGTTCTCCGTCGTCTGAAAACCGAAGTTTTGCGCGATCTTCCCAAGAAATGTGAGGAAGTAGTCAAGTGTCCCATGATCGAGAAACAGAAGGGAATGTACACGAATTTATTAAGCGAGTTTTCGGACGAAGCGAATCAAAACCACGAAATTAACGGCGTGGGAATGATGATGCAATTGAGAAAACTCGCTAATCATCCTCTTTTGTTCAGAGCCTATTACACTGAAGATAAACTCAGGGTTTGTATTTTCAGAATAAAGGGTGTCTACCGTACCTTGAAACCCCGGAAAACCTGCAATTTTCAGAGAATTTTTATATACCTGGAAAAACTTGGAAATGCAATGGATTTTTTTTTGTAAGCCAGGGAATTTTTTCGAAAGCCTGCCTATTTTTTTTTTAAATGCAATATAAATTTCAGTAACAATGATTCTTTATTTGTAAGAGTAGCTTTATATTACCGTATTCAACTATTTTTGTTGAAAACTCGTTTTTTCGGTTTGAAATTAATTTTTTTAATTGAAAATTTAACTATGCTATTTTTGATTAAAATTATTTTTGGAAATTTACAAGTTTGTTGATAATATTTTCTCTCGCTTGAAAGAAAAAATTTTCATATTTAAAAATTCAACTTATGGTGAAAAGTAGTCTTTTTTGGCTGAATTATACTGTTTTCGATTAAAAATGGTTAAACCCTTTTCTTAAAAACTAGTTTTTGTTGTTGAAAGTTCATCATATGAATTGAAAATTCATCTATTTGGTTTAAAACTTAACTGTTTGATTGAAAGTTCGTTTGTTTCTTGGCTGAAAATAAATGTTTTTTTTTTACTTGAGTTTAATTGTTGAGAATTGTTCTTTCTAATTATTTGATTTTAAACTGAAAATGTACAATAATTATTTAAACATTCATCTCTAGCTTAAATTTACTTTTTTTAACTTAAATTTACTTTTTTTAACTTAAATTTAACTATTTAATTATTGTTTGAAAAATCATCTTGTTGGTAGAAATTAATTTTCCTTGTTAAAAAATCATCTTTCTTGATTAAAATTCGACTACTTAAGTTGAAGATTTATCATTTAAGTTGAAAATTCATCACTTTGTTTGAAAATGTACTTATTCTAAAAAAAAATGAGAACTTTACCATTTTTTGTTGAAAATTGATGTTTTGTTGTTCAAAATTCAACTATTTGGTTGAAAATTCATCGTTTTAATTAAAAAATCATCAGTTTGGTTAATTTTTTTTAACTGAAATGTAACTAGTCCATTTTTTGTTGAAAATTGATCTTTTTTTATAAAATCTAATTATTCCATTGAAAATTTGTCTTTTTTAGTTAAAAATGTAACTATTACAGTCAAGGATTCATCATTTAAGTTGAAAATTCATCTTCTTGCTTTAAAATTCAACTATTCCAATTAATGATTCTTCTTTTTTTTAAATTTGTCAAGTTTGATCTTTTTTTTTTACTGAAAATGTAAATATTCCATTTTGGGTTGAAAATTGACATTTTTTAATTAAAAATCCAACTGCTTGGTCGAAACTTTTTTTTTAGTTCAAAATTTAACTTTTTTTTTGGGAAAGTCATCGTTTTTTGTTCGTTTTTTTTTTTAGAAAATTAAACTTCTGGTTTGAAAATTCATATTTTTCTTTTGAAAATTAAAGTATTCCAATCAAATATTCGTCATTTTATATTTAAATTTATCTTTTTGGTTGAAAATTCAACTAATTCGATTAAATACTAAATCATTTTATTTAAAAATCCGTTAATTTGATTCAAAATTTAACTATTTTATTTTTAAAAAAATTTTATCATTGAAAATTAATTTTTTAAACTGCAAGTTTAACAATTCCATTTATGGTTAAAATTGGATCTTTTTTAGTTTTAAATTGAACTATTTGGTTGAAAATGGTTCTTTTTTGGTTAAAAATTCAACTATTTCGTTAAAAATTTATGTGTTTTGTTGAAAAATTGTATTTTTAGATAGGAAATTAATGAATTCCAGTTAACTGTTCATCATTTTACTTAATAATCTGACATTTTCGGTTGAAAATAAAACTGCTTGTTTGGAAGTTGAAAATTCATCACTTTGGCTGAAAATTTGTGGTTTTTCTTGTGAAAAAAATGATTATTTTAACTAAAATGTAACTATTTCATTTTTTGTTGAAAATTGGTTTTTTTTTTAATTAAAATTTAACTCTGGTACTGAGGCAAATTCAAGAAATGAATCATGTAATTTTCTTCCAAAATTTCAGTAGACACCCTGTAATATTCTACTTTTTTACATTATTTTTTAAGTTATTAGATTTTAGCCCTAATTCTACAATTATTCTACTCTTAATGATTCATCTCATTTCTTTTTTCAGCTAATAGCAAAGAGGTTGGCAAATGAACCAGGCCACAAACAAAAAAATCCAGACTATGTTTTTGAAGATTTGTTGTGGATGTCGGATTATCAGATAAATCAACTTTCTCGAACTTTTAAGAGTCTCGCTGGCTTCGGTTTGCCCCTAGATTTGATTCCCGAATCTGGAAAACTGCGGAAACTCGACGAGCTTTTGCCGAAATTGAAGGAGGAAGGACACCGGATATTAATTTTTAGCCAATTTACTATGGTTTTGGATATTTTACAAGAGTACTTAACACTTAGGAATCATAGTTTTTACAGGTAAAAATTATTTGTTTGTTTTCCCGTTAATTATTTATCAGCTTGACTACTCGAATTTTAAGTTTACACCGTACGTTAAAATTTCTAAAAATATATACGAATTTTCAACAAATCACGTAAAATTTCAACTAAATAGCTTGAAAAGTTTCCATTCTTTTTAAATTATTAGTTTATATTCTTTTCTTTTTTTAATTTAAAAAAATTAAATAGTCGAATTTTTAAATTAAAAGATCAGTTTTTATCCAAAAATTTTCAATTAAGAGAATTAATTGTGAATTAAAAAAAAACGAATTTTCTATAAAGCAGTTAAATTGTCAAAAACCAGGAATTTTCAAAAAATATTTAAGTTTTCTGTTAAAGAAATTAATGTTCAACAACAAACAAATTAATTTTAAAGAAAGTAATTCAACTTTCTATCAAGGCGTTGAAGTTTTATAAAAAAAATATATTTTAACACGACAGATTACAATTTAAAATACAAATTTCTGATTTAATCAATAAAAAAGAATTTTTAATTTAAAAAAAAATTGAATCGTCAACTATAAAAGATTCATTCGTAACCAAAAAATTATTTTCTACTAAAAAGACGAATTTTCAACAAAAAATAAAAATTTTCTACCAAATTGTTGATTTAAAAAAAAGTTAACATTCAACCGAAGCAAATTAATTTTTAACCAAAAAAGGTAAAATTTCTACAGATAAAAAAGTTTTCAACCCTAACAAAATTTGTTAGTTAAAAAAGAAAGAAAATTAATTAAATTGTTGAATTTTTAAGCCAAAAAGACGAATTTTCAACGAAAAAATATATTTCAACAAACAAGATTTTTATTTAAAATAAGAAACCGTTGAATGCAATCGACAAAAACGATTTTTTTAACCAAATATTTAAATCAACTGAAACAGATTATTTTTTAACCAAACAGTTGCATTTTTAATCAAAAATACGAATCTTTATGAAAATGCATACATTTTCTATCAAGTTGTTGAATTTTGAAGCCAATCAGATGAAATTCCAACAAAATACTTGTACTTTTAACCAAAAAAGCTATTTTAACAAAAAAATATTTTCATTCAAAATAATAAACAGTTGGATTTAATAAAGAAAAAATCGAATTTTCAAGCAAATAATTTGAAATAGGTTAATTATCAACCAAGCAAGTGCATTTTTAACTAGACAGTTCATTTTTAACAAACAAGCCAAAAAAAAACAGGTGAAATTTCTAAATAAAGAGATGAATTTTTGTACCAAAAAGATTAATTTTTAGCAGAAAAGTTGAAATAAAAAAAATGGTTTAGACAAGAAAAAGAAACAATACGATTGTTTTATTTTTAAGCC
Organism: Acraspis erinacei; assembly: GCA_035041075.1. NCBI lineage: Eukaryota > Metazoa > Arthropoda > Insecta > Hymenoptera > Cynipidae > Acraspis > Acraspis erinacei. The sequence continues at coordinate 40,887,204 of JAWWLR010000004.1, read as the reverse complement.
AGAAAGCAGGTTATTTCTCAATGCATTTTCAACCAAAAAATTGACGTTCTGCCAAAAAAGAGGAATTTTTGAGAAAATACATAAATTTTCGACCAAAAAAAATTTGTTAGTTAAGAAAAAAAGGGTGAATTAAATTTTTTAATTTTCAAACCAAAAGGACGAATTTTTAATCAAATTATTGTATTTTCAACAAAACAATTATATTTTGAACCAAATCATACACTTTTTAATCGAAAAAGATTAATTATTAATTCAGTTCGCATTTAAGTGCTGAAGAAAGAGAAAAAATGTCAGACAAATAGAAATTTTGCTTAAAAAATTAAGTTAATATTCCCTTCCACATTTTTTTAATTCGAGCCACAATTTTCAATTCAGACTACAGATAATTTGAATACCTGAAAAAATCTTATAACACTATTTTTTCAAATTTCTGACACTATCTACAGTATTTGAAATCTTTGCTCAATGAATATTTTAACTCTGAAGTTTTGAAAAATAAATCTTCAGATTTATTTAAATTTGCAGCTCGTTTTGAAATTGATGAAAACAATTAAATTGGTACAATTTTCTTAATTTAGACTGGATGGACAAACACCAGTAACAGAACGCCAGGGAATGATAGACGAATTCACTCACGACAAATCGATATTCATCTTCTTGCTTTCAACAAGAGCCGGAGGATTGGGCATTAATTTAACAGCAGCGGACACTGTCATCATTCACGATATTGATTTTAATCCATACAATGACAAACAAGCTGAGGATCGCTGCCACCGAGTCGGACAAACAAAGTAAACCATTTTCTACTAGATTTTCACAGCAACAAAAAATGTAAATTCTATATATTTAAAAACAAAAAATTTCCTTTTCAGGCCAGTGAGAATCATCAGATTTTTAAGTGAAGGAACAATCGAGGAAGGAATGTACCAGGTAGCCCAAGAAAAATTAGATTTAGAACAACAAATCACAGACAACGAAGGTAAGTTTTCCATCAAATTTTCGGGAATCGCAGAAAATTTTACGTTTTTATTTTCACACGTAGAAAAAGAAAAGAAGCTTACGATGAGAAATTTTATATTTTTAAATAATATTTAATGATTTCGGTCAATAAAGAATTAATTTTTTTAAACTTGATATACTCAGTTCTTTGGCAAAAAAAAAGTATTTAAAAAGTCCGAAAACAATTGAAAGGCGCCGGGTGAATTAATTTTTTTGACCCGGAATTTTACAAACATTGAGAAGAAAAATTTGTCCAAGGTTGATTTCAACCGTTTTTAAAATAATTATTTGGATTTTTATCTTTTTCAATTATAAGATCATTCAGTTTATAATGTGTAATTCAAAAATCTTTTACTTGAAAAATTTTTCGATTTTAGATTTTTAATTTAAAGAATTTTAAAATGCAGTCTTTAAGACTTAAACAATTAAAAGTTAAAAGTATATGAAATTGAAATTTTTGGATAAAAAAAATTTTTATTTTGTCAACTGTAATTATAAATAAATTATTTTTAAAATAAATGTTTAGAAACTATTTTTAACTTAAAAACAACTTCATAATAATAAATTCGTAATTAAAGGCTTTTATTACAATAAAAATATTGTTTCATTATAAAATATTCTATTTTTATTCTATTCAATTAAAAAAATATATGTAATTAAGAAAAAGAATAATTATTTAATATTTAGCAATAATTGACTGTTGATTTTGATTGTTCTTTTTAAAAAATGTTTAATTTTTAAGTGAAATTGTTGAATTTTTATGTTTTTAAAAGATTAAAAAATAATTTAAAACTGTAAATGATTTCAAATAATTTAAACGAAGCGTGTTTACTGACAAAATTCAGCTATTTGTACCCAAATTTCGGTGCAAATAGCCACAGCCTAATGTAAAACAGAATGAAGATTTTTGCCGATTTGAAACAAAAAATTTAGAAGCTTTTTAAGAATTGTGAAAGGCTTCACAAGAATACAAACTTTTTCTTAAGATTCGTAGGGAAATTAAAAATGATTTTCCATTTTGAAAAATTATTTGAAGAGAATATTTTAAGCCAATTTTTTAAAATTTGCAGGATTTTATCAAAACTGTAGAAAAAATTTGATTAATTTTAAAAGATATTTAGAACTTTTAGAAAAAAATCAAAAATTTTAATTTGAAAATAATTCAACTTCTAATTAAGTAACTGTTCAGTTTAAACAAAATTAATTTTTAACGTTTCTAGCCTAAAATTGTTTGAAATAATATAATTTTGAAAATTTGAAAGTTCATTGATTGATTCTTTAATTTAGAGCAACGAAAATAATAACGTGGATTTTTATTTTTGGAATTGAATCTGAATCTTTGAACTCTGTAATTTATAAAGGTTAGATATTCTAAATTTTGCAGTTGATCTGCATTTCAATTAAAATTGTTCAATTGAAAAATATTAGTACCTTCCATTTTTTGCGCGTAAAGTATTGAGCATTTGAATTTAAAAATTTTGAATTAAAAAGTTCAAAAATTTTGTGAACTTCGATTTCGAAAGTTTAAAATTCAAGAGTTTCACCTTTAGTTCTATAATTTGTAGTTTATTTTTTTTTTTAATTTTATTGACCGTGAAAAAGGCAAACCTAGGAAAACCCGGAAATTTTTTTCTTTTATTAAAACGGTCACCCTGAGCGCGTTAAATATACCATTATTGTGTGTTTAAAATCGTTCACAGAATCAAGAAATAGTTCTAGTTTGAGCGTCTAAGCTAAATTTTCAATTGAATAAATTATTTTTCCACACTAAAAAATTTCAAACAGTGATAAATGAAACAAGAATATCTTCCAAAAAGACGATTTTTCAACAAAATACGTGAATTTTCAACGAAATTTTTTAATTGCCAACTAAAATTATTAATCTTTAACTGGAATAGTACCATTTTAAACAAAACTAAACTAAATTCAAACTAAAATTAAACTAAAATAACTAAATTCAACTAAATTCAACTAAAATAGTTGAATTTTCAAATAAAAAATAAATTTCCAACCAAGAAGATTAATTTGTACCAAAAAAAACAACCAATTTGAACAAAATACGTGAATTTTCAATGATAAATATAAATTTTCAACTAAGAATTAAATAGTTATATTTTTATTTAAAAAATATGATTTTTCAAGGAAGGTCTCTCAAAAAATACTATTTTTCAACAAAAGGCATGAATTTTCAAGGCAATAGTTGAATCTTAAAACCAAAATATGAATTTTCAACTAAAATGATGAATCTGTAACTGGAATAGTTGCATTTTGAACAAAAAAATTTATTTTCAAACCAGAAGATTAATTTCTACAAAAAAAAATACATTTTAACAAAATGCATGAATTTCCGATAAAAATTATAAATTTTCAACTAATAATTGAATAGTTAAATTTTAATTGAAAAAAAATCAATGGTAAAAAAAGTGATGAATTTTCAACTAAAATAATGAATCTTCAACAGGAATTGTTGGAATTTTTATCTAATAATTGAACAGTTAATTTTTTTATGAAATCATGATAGAAAATCATCATCATCATCATATAGAAAAAATTGTTTCATCCAAAATAGTTGAGTTCACCTAAAAAAGACGAGTTTTCAACATGAATTGAATTTTCAACTGAAATATATATTTTTTCAAGCAAGAAAGAGAAACAATTGCAAATAAACTATTCAATTTTCAAGAAAAAAGATGAATTTTCAACCAGTTACTTGAATTTTCAAATAAAAACGATCATTAAAAAAAAATAATAATAATGTTCACAAAATAATTAAATAGCTTAATAAAAAGCTTCTTTTGCAAATGAAGAATCATTTTTATTTAATTTTATATTGCAATTAATAGAAGAATGAAACACGCTCTCGAAAAAATCTATTTATTATATTATTGAAACATCATTACACGCGTTATTATATTTTAGTGTTATATATTTCCTACATATATTTACTAATTTCAGAACATTTCTCGCGTAATGAACATTATGTAAAAAAAATAGGGAAGAAACGCACTTGCTAAAAAGATAATGAATAACCACTAATTAAATATTTTTCCAACCAGAAAACGAGGGAGGGGACAAGAAGAGCGTGCTGAGATTACTGAAAATAACGCTGGGCCTCGAATTCCACAACAAAGCTCTTACGATTTTGCCTACGAAAAAAGCCCACGATTTGGATGGCTTGCAGGAAGAAGAAACCGAAGATTGTGATAAAGATCAAGATCAAGATCAAGAATAACAAAAATGATCGAGAGCCTGCGCGATCTTTTGAAATTTTAATTTCGACTCGCGAATCACCGCTCACGATTTTCTATAAAGTGAATTTGCAAATAGTTTTAAGTAATTTATGTCCTCTGTTGGATAACGATTTAGGAATCTTTCACGTGAATATAAATTATCTAAAAATCGGCAACTCTGACCGATTTCGATGTCTCGTTTAATTAGATATAAATCGACGACAAATTATCATTTATGTCACGCGTATAGTTAGGAATTTAATTTAACCCTCGCAGGCACGAAAGGGACTTTTTGATACTTGTAATTTACTGCGTTTTACGATACTCTGCTGTGATGTTTTAATCGCGGAAGTGCAATTTATAAATGGCAGTAGATTATTTTTTCTGTGCTCTGGGGATCTCTAGACATCTCGAGCATTTTTAATTTTTTAATTAAAAATATGGGGCATGGTATTTTATTTAGAATATTTAATCTAATATTTTTCCTTTCTAAGGCAACTTTATGTTTATTCAATAAGAAAGGTTTCCTCAAAATTGATGCTCCCAGGGCTGACCTCTCAATCGATTTTACAATAGTTGACTGCTGCAAAACGGAAATTTGTACCTATGAGGGTTAATCTGTCTTTAATTTAGAGAACCACTCATATTTTTATACAATAAGCATTGTTATTATGCTAGCGGCAAAACGATGTTTATTATAATTAGGTGTTTACAAATCAATCATTGCACAAAATGTGACTAGATAATTATTAATTTAATAAAGAATTTGCCCCAGTCAATGAAAATTTATATTTAACCCATTAACGTCTTTGGGGTCGTACTTAAATTACGCAATAGATTATAGGCCCAATTATATGTCCGAGAACTTCCGTTTTCAAAATTCCCTGATTTTCCCTTGACTAATTTTTCATGTTCTATGAGCATTAATGTTCAAATACCAGCATTTTCAATTTGTAATAGTTTTAACATAGGATCTACTATAAACGGAATAAAACAGTATTTCAGATATAAATAAAAAATTTATTAATTTATTTTAAACAATAAAATATCTTGTTAGCGATAAAAATTGCTGTGTAATAAATTACTTAAACTGTAAAAATAAATTATTAAATTTTTAACATTATAGTTGAATTTTCAACCTAAGAAAATAAACTCTCAACAAAAAATGATTGTAGATATTTCATTAAAAAAAGATGAAATTTATACAACAAAAATTTGTTAAATAAAAATATGAACTTTTAACAAATAAAGATTTTTACACAAGAAACAAAAGTTTATCTAAGTTGTTGAACCATTAAGCCGAATTTTCTCTACAAAAATTGAATTTTCCAAAAAAAATATGACTTCAGCAAAATATTAATTTTCCACAAAACTGATGCATTTTTACTCAACAAAAGTGTAATTTCACACCAAGTACATTATTTTTTGTTACCAAAAAAGGCGAATTTTCAACTAAAAAAGATTAATCTTAAAAAAATGGAAAAGTTACATTTTCAGTTTAAACATTTATTTTAAGCAAAAAAAAAAGATTTTCTTCTGAGCAGTTAAATTTTCAACAAAATAGCTAAACTTTCAACCAAAAAGATTAATTTTCAACTAAAAATACAAATCTTTAAAAAAATCTTGAAAGTGAATTAACTAAATCTTTAAAATAAAATATTTGAGTGTTCAAGCAAAAAAGAAGACAGAAGGTTGCAATTTCATTTTAAAAAAAAATGAAATTTATACTAAAACAGATGAATTTTTAAATCAAAAAGATAAATTTAAAAAAAACAGTTATATTTGATGTTAAAAAGAATTTCAGTTGACTGTTCAAGATCAAAATATGAATTTTTTAAACAAGAAATTAGTGTCTACGAAAAAAATTGAATTTTCAATGCACAAAGGCGAATTTTTCAACTAAAAAGGATGAATTTGCAACCAAATATTTTAATTCTCTATTAATAAGTTGCATTTTTATCCAAAAAAGATGAAAATTCTCTTAAAACAGATGACTTTTTATTTTTTTTTAAATTAAGAAAAATGTTTAACTTTCGTGCAATAAAGCTTCCAGTTGACTTTTTAAGATCAAAATATGAATTTTTGTAACAAAATATTAGTTTCTATAAAAAAAAAAGATTGAATTTTCAATCCAAAAACACGAATTTTTTCAACCAAAAAGGATAAATTTTTTAATTCACTACCAAATAGTTGCATTTTTATCCAAATAGATTAAATTTTTCTTAAAAGGGATGACTTTATTATTTTTTTTAATTATGAAAAAAGTTGAATTTTCATACAGAAAAGCTTCCAGCTGACTTTTTAAGCTTAGAATATGAATTTTTAAAACAAAAAATAAATTTCTACAAGACATTGAATTTTCAATCTAAAAAGGCGAATTTTTCAACTAAAATGGATCAATTTTCAACCAAATATTTTAATTCTCTACCAAATAGTTGCATTTTTATCCAAAAAAGATTAAATTTCTCTTAAAACAGATGACTTTATTTTAAAACCTTCATCAAAAAAGCTTCCAGCTGACTTTTTAAGATTAAAATATGAATTTCTTTTAAACAAAAAATAAGTTTCTACGAAAAAAATGGAATTTTTAATCTAAAAAGACGAATTTTTTCAACCAAAAAGGATGAATTTACAACCATATATTTTAGTTGTCTATTAAATAGTTGCATTTTTATCGAAAAAAGATTAAACTTCTCTCAAAACAGATGACTTTTTATTTAAAAACCTTGATACAAAAAAGCTTCCAGCTGACTTTTTAAGATCAAAATATGATTTTTTGTAAACAAAAAATAAGTTTTTAAACAAAATATTGAATTTTCAATCCAAAAAGACGAATTTTGTTTCAACCAAAAAGGATGAATTTTCAACAAAATGGTTTAATTCTCTACCAAATAGTTGCATTTTTATCCAAGAAAGATGGCATTTGTACTAAAACTGATGAATTTTTAATAAAAAACATTTTTTTTTAATTGAACTTTCATACAGAAAAGGTTTCAATTTATGTTTCAGCAAAATAGTTCAATTTTAATCCAGAGAGGTTTTTGTTCTCTTTTCAAAACCAAAATAATAAATATATCAAGCAGTACATTTTCTGCGAAATTATGAAATTTTCCACAAAACAGCCAAATTTTTAACCAAACAGTATGACTTCAACCAAAAATACGAATTTTAAAGAAAAACTATATTTTTGAGGAAATAGTACATTATTAAAAAAATAGTTGCACTTTTATCCCAGAAAGATACTAAAAAATATGAACTTTTAAATCAAAAAGACAAATTTTCAGAAAAGTTTGTATCCAAAAAAGATTTCAGTTAGTTTATCAGCAACAAAATATGAATTTTAAACAAAATGTCAATTTTATACGAAAACAGTTCAAGTTTTCACCAAAAAATTCGAATTTTTAACAAAACAGTTAAAGTTGCAACCAAACAGGATGTATTTTCAAGAAATTTTTTTTAATTCAACCAAATAATAAAATTTATAGCTAGAAAGATAATACTTACGGGCAAGTTTTTGTGAATTTTCAAAAATTACGTACATGAGTGAAAGGCCCCCTACCGTAACAAAAACCGTATTAAAAAGATTTGTAATAAATATCGAATTCACGGGGACCGCAAAACGTCATTTTCAAAATCCCTGTCTCTTCTCTGGCCAATTATTTATATCCCCTAACAATTAATATTTAAAGACCAAAAATAATTGGAATGATTTTTTGGGTAGCAGTAATTTAAAATTTAAAAAAAAACTGTTTTGACGGATTTCATTAAAATATCATAAAAGCTTTGGAAATACGTTTAAATATTTGAAGATCTCTTTAGAATGCCCAAAATGTTTACAATTAATGGACATTGTTGAAAATTCCTTGGAATTTTTTTAAATACCCTAAAATCTTTAATCCTTTGAAATCGACTGAAATTCATTGGATTTTTTTTAAACTTTCGGATATCTTCATTTTTGTAAATACACTCTTTGAAATTTCATTAAAATATTATAAAGTCTCCTGAAATACAGTAAAATTTCATAAAAATCTGATGATATTAGTTGAAATATTTTTAAAGTTCTGTGAAATCCTTTGAGATTCTGAAAAATTAATTAAAATACCTCAAGGCATATTCTAAGGGGCAGTGTTATTTTTTGTATTAAAATAATGAATAATAAACTATACATTAAATAAATATATATTTAGTTTCTTATTTTCAATACATGAAGATAGATAATTTGTTAATAATTCTTCTTGGAAACACATCAGTCTTAAAATAAACCAGTTTAAAAAGCAGTGTTAAAATTTCCTTAAAATATATCCTTTTAAATTTCCTCAAATTCTCAAATCATACTAAACCATTTGGAATGTTTGAAAACTTCTTAAAATCTTTCAAATCCCTTAATTGTTTGAAATTCCATTAAAGTTTTTTTTAAAAAAAACTGTTGAAATCTCATAAAATAAAAACTAATCTGATGATTTCTTGAGATCCTTTGAAAAATTAATTAAAAAGCCTTTTCGAGTCTTTAAAATGACTGCAATCCTCGAAAATCAGATCGAATTTCGTGAAATCCGCTAAAATTCCCTAAAATATTTGGAAATCTTCAGAAATTCCTTGAAATCTTTTGATACCTTTTGGAGACCCTTCAAAACTAATGATATTGGGATATATCGTGCAATTCCTCGACGTATTTAATATCTTCCTTGGATTTCTTTAAAATGCCCTAAAATATTTACAAATCTTTTAAAATCTCCTGAAAATTCCTTAGAATATTTGAAAATGTCTTAAAATCTTTGAAATCCCTCAAATCGTGTGAATAAATTCTTAGAAATTTCATTAACATTTAATATGATCTGATGATATTCTTTGACATATTTTTAATTCAATGAGATCCTGGAAATTCATTAAAATCTCATAAAATTGTTAATCAAATTCCTTAAAAACGTGTATATTTTAAAACCTGTCTAAATGCATTGAAATATTTGAGAATATCTTATAATCTTTGAAATCACTCAATCTTGTGAATTCTCTAAAATCTCATTTAAATACTTTATTGAGAGCCTTTAAAATTAGTCAAATCCGTTGAAATTCCTTAAAATCCTTTAAATATTTGTAAATCCTCTGAAATATTTTCGAAATCTTGACCAGTGGCCACTATTTTTCAAATTTTCATCTCCCAGCAAATATTCGTGATTTCACGTCTCTGGATTTGAATTTAAGTATTTATAATTGAAATCGTTCAAAATTAAATAATTAAAAAATGAACAAATTTGAATTTTAACCATTCCAAATTCAAAGAAATTAAGATCTGCATTATCATCAGAGATAGTTACAATTTATCAGTGTTAAAAAAATTATTTTAAAATTCGTATAAAATCAAATGAATTGAATTATAATTTTAAAAAACGTTTATACTAAATAATAATTTTAAATTGGAAACATTAAAAATTCTACTCCAGAGCCTTGAAACTTAAACGAATGCAAACTTCATCTAAATCTGAAAAATGTCACCACAAATTATGATATTAAAACTTTTTTTATAATCCAACCCTTTAAAATTTCCATTATTTTGAGTACATTTAAATCACTTAAAAACTAATCATTTTTAAATTGCTAACTACACCTTTCGAAATTCAACTAATTAAATTTTAGTTACAAAATTAACGTTCAACATGAAACTTCAGAACTAAAAAATTCTTTCCTTTAGAAATATTATTCACTCTTGAGAATTTTCAATAAAATATTTTTCAACTTGAAATAATTTGTGTAAATTATCAACGAAAAATCGGAAAAATTTAAGACGATACATTGAAAATCAAAAGAAATCTTTATTCTAAAAATTAATTTAAGCAGAAACTTTAGTTTCAAGGCCTCAAAGATGAAATTGTTTTAGAATTGCGAATTCAAAGCCATAATTTTGATTTAAAATTATCGACACTTTAAGGGCGATAAATATTTTTTTGAACAAGTTAAGAAAATATTGTTTGAAAACACTTTTCGGGTAGAAGTATTACTTTAAATTAAAAGAAATATTTACCACGTTTGAAGATGGTTTTTTTATTTAAGATTATAAATGTACAGGGTGTTTTAGGAGATACTGCTGGCATTCGATGCAATCCTGGGCCATAAATCCGCACATTCCTTCGCCACTGGTCCCGTTATAGCCGAGCCCTTCATTTCACCCTTATTGTTGACAATCACGCCAGCGTTGTCTTCAAAGTATATAAAAACGCCGTCCTTCCTCCGAAAAGGTTTCCGCTGCCGAATTACCACCGCCGGCATTACTGCAAAAGATCATTTGCAATTATAAGCTAAGTGTCACAGAGACAGGAAGTATTTATAAAAAAATCTAATATTCCTTTTGCTTTGACTTATTTTCTACTTTCAAGAAACCTCAAAAAATTCTTACCCTTTTTTCGTAGTTCTGGCTTTCCCTTTTTAACGGTAGCAACAATCATGTCGCCAGAACCTGCTGCGGGCAAACGGTTCAAACGACCTTTGATGCCCTGAACTGCGATAACATACAAGTTCTTTGCCCCTGAAAAAATTAAAAAGTTATAAATCATATAAAAAAAACTTGGTTCATTATGATAAAATTATACATTTTTAATTACATATTTCGCTAAATGAACCCCAGGTGAACATTATTTTATTAACTTGATTTTTCAGCTTGTAAAATTTTAACATAGAATCTTGTAAAAACGGAATGAAACAATTTCAGATTATAATTTTTTAATTTAACATTTATTTCAAACAAAAAATATAACCTTTCTACAAATTTTCAACATAGAAATATAAATTTTCAATCTAATAACCTGATTTTTAACCAAAAAAGACAAGCCGTTAAGCTTTTATCCAATTACCTGATTTTTCAATAAAAATATATCAATTCCCAACAAAATAGTTCAAATTTAAACCGAAGACATGAATTTTCAAGTACAATTAACAATCAACAAAAAAAGACTAATTTTCAAAGATGAATTTTAAACTAATAAATTTAATATCAGATATTTCAAGCAGCAAATTTCAATTTTAAATAAAAATCAGTTAAACACAACCAAAGTATAGCAATTTTCAAAAAAAAAATTGCTGAATGCTCAGCCAGAAATTGCATTTTCATAAAAAAAGTCTGCTGAAACCGATGATTTTTTAAGCCAAAATGAAGAATTTTCGAAAGAATAGTTGAATTTTTCACTGGAATAGTGAAATTTTCAGGTAAAAAACTTAATTTTCAACAAAAAAAGAAACAATTTACAACCAGAGAAGAATTTTTAATTATAACGATGAATCTTCAATTACAAAGGATTTTTTAACGAAGCGATTCAACCTTCAACGAAGTAGAACTTTAAAAAAAAATTTCTTCATTGTCAACAAATAATGCCATAGTACATATTTCAAACAAAAATGACGAATTTTCCAAAAAATGTAGTTGAATCCTCCAAAAAGTATTTCAACTTTTACCCAAGTAATCGAGTTTTCGATTAAAATATATCAATTTTCAACAAAATAGTTGAATCTACAACCAACAAGTATGAATTTTTAACCAAATTGCTGAATTTTGAAACAAAAAATTCAAATTTGTAACTAAAAATATAATCGGCAGGATGAAACAACTGCAAAGAAATACAGGACAAATAAATTCCGACAAGAATATTATACAAGGGCGACTGCAAAACTTTATTTTCAGAATTCCCTAATTTTTGCCTCACCATTAATATTTAAAAAATAAAATATTTTACAACTACTATTCAAAGAACAGAATCTTAATCTTGTAACATTTTAAACCAAGAATCTTTTTTAAACGGAATAAAACAATTTCAAATTCACATGTTATAATTTCAAATGTATTCATTCTTATCCTTGACAGTTATTTAAAGAGTCTTATAGAAATGTCACGACTTTTGCAAGATTATTTCGAAATCCGTGACTATTAATATTCCGACTTTTCCCTGATTTACAGGTTTTTCATAAACTACGACCACCCGATAAAAATAAGGTTTTAAATCACTTAATTTCTGAATAAAAAATGTTATACTTGAAAATGAAACTTTTTTAATATGAAAAAAATAAACTAAATTTAACCTAAATTCCACGTGTTCACGTTTATATGGTTTTCTTATTCAAAAATTTTAATTCGAAACATTAGTTTCCACAAATGACGAACTTCGGAATTTCTAAGCTGCCAGACAACATAAACGACTTTACATTTAAAACATGACACTTGACACAGATATATTTAAACAATAAGCAAAAAAAAACTTTCTAAGGACAAATCCTTTCATAAGTAATTTTTCTCTTGGGCCTATTATTTACACAATTATGAATTTGACGCATTAAATTCAATTATATATTTTTTAATAAAGAGAACCACTGCAATTATTTTAAAACCAAAAAAAAACTAAGAAAAAACATAACCTCAAAATCGGATTTTTGCAAAAAATGTCTAAATGTTATTTGCGTTCTTCAAAATATAAACCTTACATACTTTATTAAATCAACCCAATAAAAAAATTAATTTAAATAATTAACAAACAAAAGACTAGGAAAAAACTTCGAAAAAAAATCTCTAAAATGTTCAATTTTTTAATTTACATTCAAGAGAATACTAAACAAAACTCTAAAGTACCTTATAGTACTCTAATTTAGAAATAAGTATTGAAATTTATTCGAATACGCCAACACAGCTAAAAAGATGGAACAATGTGTCACACCGAAATTTTGAGGTTATGTTAACAAAAATCAAGATTTTCAAAATAACTCACCTGTGTTATCGGCACAATTGATAACTGCTCCCACGGGCAAACCCAGGGATATCCGGAATTTGGCTCCTGCGGAACCTCCTCGACCTTAACCAACAGAAAATTGGATTATAGGTAAACATATCAAAGCACGGGTCACGCTCCACAATCACATCCATTTATCTGAAAATCTTTTCAACTCCGAAAAAGAATTTTACAAAAAAACAATCGCCAATTAATAAACTTTCGTTGGGTTTCTATAGTTTCACTGGATGAGTACTTTATTCGCGGATTTTGATGGATTAAAATCGTCGGAATAAAACCTACCTCTCTTCGACATCTTGGCGAGTTTGAAAGAAGAAGAATGCGATTCTCACGAGCCACGGAGCATCAAATTTTGCGCAGCGCGGTGGCAGTGACTGTCACTTCCGGTATTCGTAATTTTAAGCGGGAAACTGATTGCAGAGAACTCTGTTAACATTACATTTACATTTAAATTTACATTTATTAATTTTACATTTACATTAACATTTAAAAAGTTCAATTCGTAATACAAATAGAAAATAATGCAGCAAGTACTATATAAGCTATTATACAATTATATTTTCTTTACCTTCGATAAATTACAACAACAACAAATTTTTATATAGTGTTATGAACTAACGTAATTATTTATGAATATTCTTTTGTTATTTTTGCGAAGAATTTTACAATCAACTTCCTTACATTTGAGAAGTTTTTCGGCTCTGACAAAAATTTATATTTTGGTAGTGTAACGATCTAATAATAAAAAATTCGTGTGAATTAGAAAGTATTTTTTAATTGAAATAAAAAAAAGCAACAGAATGATGTTCGCAGAGTCCCTTCAAAATATTGAGAAAAAGAAGGATCTACCTCTCCAAAATAGGATTTTGAACGCTTTGTTTTCCAGCATCAATGAAGAGGTTAGAAAACTTTATGACGTTTTCAATTTTATTACTTTTGTAACTTTTGTTCGATTTTTTACGATTTGTAAAAAATAATGTTCAGTACCTTCTTTTTATTGAATAATTTTACAAATGTTTTTGGAACAATATTCAGGAAACCTTTAAAAATATTTAAATAGCTTATATCTCCAGGTTTTTATACACCCTGAATCCGAAAATCAAGTTTTTGCGATAGCGTCTATCTGTCCGTCCAACCGTCCGTTCTTTTAGATCCTTAAAGGAAGAATGGATTCGTTAACCAGCCATTATGGATAGAAGTTCAAAAAGTCAGAGGTTTTTCAAAATTTTAGGACAATTTTTTTTAGGTTCAAAAATTCTATGTATAACTATTGGTAGTACGTAGAAAGACTTTTTTCGGTAAAAAGAAAAATAGCAGAGTTATAGCATTTACAAAATTTTTAAAATCATTCGTGAATGAAAATTTGTAACCAAATAACGCATGGTTTGAAAAAAAAGTCTACAGAAGAAAAACATTACTTACAAGGTTATCATAGGAACTTTTTGAATTTTATTGAACAATCGAAAATTCAAATTTTTGTGGCACAAAAAATAAGGAAAAATAAAAAAATATTATTTTGTGCTCAAATCATGTAAAATACATACGAATAAAGACTAGTGAATAAAAATTGTGCTCCCAAAAAAGGTCTACAAATTTCTCATTACTCACTTTTTGATAGGAAACGCAGTTTTATTTTTATTCGTAACAAAGCATCATAAAAATAAAAAATAAAATGTTTGTACGAACAACACAATTTACGAAAAAAAAGTTATTTAAACCAAAAAAGCTAACAAATTTGTATTAATAATTTTTTTATAAGATGCGTAGTTCTTGCATTAATCGTAAGAAAATTTTCATAAATGTCTTTTCGATAGGATTCGTGGTTAAATTTTATACAAAATTGTGACATTTTTTAAACCAAACTATTAAAAAAATCAAAAAAAGAAAAACGTTGCTTTTTGAAAAAACTAAAAAATAATCATAACAATTAAAAAGAATTTTAATAAATAGAAAATTAAATTCTTTTTGAAACTAATACAAGATACGAAAAAATATAAAATGACGAAAATTGTGGTCGTAGAAAAGATTTATAAATTTGTTCTGAAACACTTCTTGATAAGATACGTAGATCTTATTTTAATCGTAAAAAATAACATTGAAAACAAAAAATTAAATGTTTAAAAAAACCACACAAGCTACGAAAAAAATACAATTTGATATTAGACATAAATTGTTCACCCAAAAAAGAAATACAAGTTCTTTATATTTTATTTTTTTATAGAATGCATAGTTTTTATTTTAATCGTAACAAATAAAATTATTAATACAAAATTAAATAAAATAACAACAAAATAAAATAACTTTGTTCAACAAAAGAAGAATTACACATTTATTATTAATTATTACAAAATTAATTATTACAAAAAAATAAACGAATGAAATCCAGCTTTAGCATACTTTTTAGGTCCTAAAAAAAGCGAGCTCGTCAACCAGCATGCCTTAACCAACGGATATAGTATTATCCATAAAAAATTATATCAAAAAATCGAATATTCCATTTTTACGTGAAAATATGATAGATAAATGGAAAAAGATAGGACAAAGAATGATAGCTCTTCTAAACAGGGAAAAAGTCATGAAGGAGGGTAATTCAGCTTTATAAAAGTTCTAACAAAAATTGGTTTCGAAGCATTTTTTAATAGGTCTTATTTTGTTGTTGTTTTATTTATAAAAAATAATAATACTTAGAAAATAACACAATTCTAATTTTGAACAAAACGATTCGAGATACGTACGAAAGTCTAAATAAGACTTGTACTTTTTTTAATTAGAAATATATTTTGTTTCGCCTATTTTTAGATATTGTTCAGAATTTTTTACATTCTAAT
>JAWWLR010000004.1:40828575-40854859 GCA_035041075.1 Acraspis erinacei | reverse complement strand
AAATTTAGTTACTCTATTTTTTGTTGAAAATTTATCGTTTTCAGTTGAAAATTCAAGTTTCTGGTTCAAAATTCATGTATTTTGTTGAAAATTCGTCTCTAATATTAATAAAATTTTGAATTGAAAATTTATATTTCCGGTTGATAAATAGTTTTTTTTTGGCTGACAATTTATATTGCTGAAAATGTAACTGTTCCAGTTGAACTTTAACTATTTCTTTTGAAAATTTGTTTTTCTCTTTGTTGAAATTTGTTTAAACTGAAAATTCATCTCTATGGTTGAATATCAATTTTTTTACTAAAAATTGAACTATTCAATTTTTGGTTAACAAATTATCTATTATAGTTGAAATTGCGTTTTTTTGCAGAAATTAATCTTCTTGCTTGATAATTTACCTTTTTGGTTAAAAATTCAATAATTCTAGGTAAAGATTCACAATTTAAGTTGTAATTTCATATTTTTATTTAAAATTGAACAATTTTTTTTTAAATTTGTTATTTTAAAACTGAAGGTTGAAAATGGATCTTTTTAGTTGAAATTCAACTATATGTTTGGAAATTTGTATTTTTCAGTTGAAAATTCAACTATTTTGTTAAAAATTCATGTATTTTGTTGAATAGTCTTCTTTTTTTCTTGTTTTGTTAGAATATTAATCTTTTTGTTTGAACATTAATTTTCGCGTTCGAAAATTAATCTTTTTAATTGAAAATTTAAGTTCTTCAATTTTAACTGATCAATTTGATCATTTTAGCTGAAAATTATTTTGTTTCTTTCTTTGTTGAAAGTTCCAGTTAAATGTTTTATTATTTTAGTTAAAAATTCATCAATTTGATTTAAAATTATTTTTTTTCTGTTGAAAATTAATTTTTGTAATTGAAAATTTAACGATTCCATTTTTATGGAATTAAATACTTATATTCGGTAAGGTAGGACTCGGATAAATAAATAATAGTAGGTCATATTTGTCCTTCCATGTGCCTTTATTCCTTTCTTTGTACTATTTTGCATTTAATGGGTTGATTTAATCCATTTTTTAGACTTCGTATTATTTTACTAATCTTTTTAAATCTTTTTTTTTTAGAAAATAGATAAATAAGATAAATATTGATTCTAAAGGTTAAGGTACCTTCTCATTGGTTATTGATTTTTAATAATCTAATTTATTTATTTTTCAAGAAAATATGTAATTTGATTTTTTAATCTTGAGTTGAGGTGACATACCGAAAAATCGAGCAGAACCTAAATTCTAGTAATAGGAGAGGTACATCGAAAATTGTCTGACTTTGACTCAAATTGTTAAGAAAGCTGAAAACTTAGTTTTTACCATGTTTTTTTTAATTTGGTTTTTTGAAAAATGGGTTTTTCATTGTTTCGAAATCCGCAAATAAAATTAAAAGTTGAAAATTAAGCACATACCGACTCTTATTTTGAAAATCAAATATGTTGGTTTATTACCAAAAATATTTGAGACACGGAAAAGAATAATTGTTCTTTTTGAAGTCCTATAAAAATATCGTGTTCAATTTTTCAATATTTTGTAGCAAATCATTTTTGAAAACTAAACTAGCACTTGTTAAAAATCTAGTATTATTTAGAATAATTTAGATAATTGATTGGTCAGAGAAAGTTAGCTGTTTATAAAATAGTTGAAGTTTTGCTGATCTTATTAGTAATTGAACTGCCTTGTATTTCTGTTTTTATTTTTTTTTTAGTTGCTTCCTCCTGACGGTTATATTTTAATTTACAAATTTTATTATATTTGCTTGAAAATTCAACAACTTTCTTAAGAATTCGCCTTTTTGGGTTGAAAATTCATTTTTTGTTCTTGTAAAATTAACGGAAATCTTCCTTGGTTGAGGGTTCAACTATTTTGTCAACTTTTTTGTTATTATTCAAAATAAAACTATTTTTTAGTTGAAATATCTACTAAGATTATTAAAAGCTCAATTTTTTAAAGAAATTTGATCTATTGCACAGTTGAAGATTTATCTCTGATTAAAAGTTTAATTGTTTGGTTGAAAATTTAACAATTTTAATTAAAAATTCAACTACTTGGGGAAAAATTTAATAATTTTGCTGAAAATTCCTTTTCTCTCTATGTAAAATTAATTTTTTAAACTGAATATGGAACTTTTCCATTTTTGCTCGGAAATTTATCTTTTTTGGGTAAATAATCATTTTTTTTCAAAACTTCTTTTGTTTGCAATTTTCTTTGTTTGGTTAAGAATACGGCTGATTTGTTGAAAATTAATTTTTTGTTGAAAATTCTACTGTTTTACACAAAACGCGTATTTTTGATTAAAATTTCAAGATTTCGGATGAATTTCTTTATCGTTCTTGAGCCAAAAATCCTTTCTTTTAAGTTTTTCTTTTTGGTTGGAAATTTTATCATTTTAGTCGATTTTTTTCAAATTGTTTCTTTTTGTTGAAAATTAATTTTTTTACTGAAAATATAACTTTTTGGTTTTATGGTTAAAAGTGAGTTTTTTGATTTGGAAATTCACCTTGGTTGTAAATGTAACTATTTTGTTGAAAATTCATTGTTTTTTCTTGTTGAAATATCAATTACTACATTTTTCATTGAGCCTTCATCTTTTTGTTAAAAATTAATTTTTTTTCAGGTTGAAAATTCAACTGTCTTTAAAAACTTCTCCTGTTTCGCTTGAAAATTTAACTATTTTTTTGAGCATGCAAATTATTTTGTTTGGAGATTAATCTTCTTTAATTAGAAATTCGACAATTTGGTTGAAAATTCAAGAAGTTTATTAAAAAAACAAATTTTTTATTTGAAAATTCAACTTCAGTTATTTTTTATATGGTTGAAAATTAATTATTTTTTGTTGAATATTTATCCTTCTGGATTGAAAATTCAGACTTTTGATAGAAAAGTCATATTTTTCGTTTCAAATAAATAAATTTGACATTTTTTATAATATTCTACGAATATTAACAATTTTGTATGTGTACTCTTCCGCATCTCGTATTTTTGGTTAGAAAAATAAACCAAATTTATCTTTAAAAAACTGTTCTTTTGTTAATTTTTAACTTTCTATTTCTTTTTTGCTGATTTTGAAACGCCGCACCAGGATAAAAATGTTTATCTCCATTATTAAAAAAAAGACCGATTGTTTCACGAAAATTGTGCCTCTTTTTTTTAACATTTCGAGACAAATTTAGGTGTATCGCTGCTACTATAGAGCGAAGTAGTCAATATTATAATTCTAGATGAGAAAATAATTCAGATCGACTTTGAAAATTGAAAATCTTGTAATAACTATTAAATAGTTAACTCTGTTATATTCTACGGCGATGTTAAATATAACACGTAATATTTGAAATAACATTTTTCAGCATTTTTTCTCCCCGAGCGATAGAAGATATTCAAACTAGCGAACAGTAAGTTGGAGGCGAGAATTAAGTAGCACGACAAAAAAAAATACTGTCCACGATAGCTGAATCGTGGCCACTGCATCTCAACAATGTACCTGCCTATTTAGCTAGTATCAGCTCGTCTGTAAGATCATGTAACATCACAACTGAGCGCATGATCTTCGACAATACTTGAAAAGTCTGATCTTGCACCTTCAACGACTTAATTATTGTAAATAGGACATAGAAATTATTTTTTTAATATATTTTTCTGTGTACATAACGCGTGGAAAGCTATGATTATTCTAAAAAAAAACTAAAATATATTTTGCATTGTATATAATTATACTAAAATAGAAGACTTTTATTTTAGAAATTTAGAGCCATACAAAACTGGGCTTTCAGATTTTATAATCTCTATTTTTGTGATAGAATGCATGCAGTTTTAAAAAATATTTATGGATTTTTTTATTTTATTTTTTTTTAATAAATTCTTTTTGCTTTTTTGAAATTAAACTGCTTCAGAGTTGAATTAGAGATAAAATAGATTTGTGAATTAGAAAAAAATAATAAATAATCAAAATGAATCGAGATTGTCAGTTACATACTTCTTGTCTCCAACATCTGAATATTCTTCAACTTTTAACAAAAATCCTTTCCTCCTTCCATTTCCATTTCATTTTTTTTAAAGTTATATAAATATAACTTTTCTAAGATTCTTGAAAAAAATCATAAAGCTATTTGAACATGATTTCAAATTATCCATGAATTTTAAAACAATTTAGAGCTTTTAAAGCTCTTTTTCAGAATCTTAAGAATGTACATTTTGTCTTATTTTTTTAATTTTCTAAAGTTTAAAAGTATTTTTGAATCTTTTCAAATCTTCCATTTATCTATTTAATTTACCCGATTTTTTTAAATTTGTTAATCTTGCGTAATTGAAACCTGTTTTGAAATATTTTTAAATTTTCTCTTAAAATTATTTTTTGTAATCAAAAATAATTTTAAACTTTTCCGTGAACTTCTAAATCTAAACCTTCTAAAAATCATTTCAAATGATTAGAATTTTTCCTGCAACTTTTAAAGAATTCTGCCAAATTAAAG
Organism: Acraspis erinacei; assembly: GCA_035041075.1. Classification (NCBI taxonomy): domain Eukaryota; kingdom Metazoa; phylum Arthropoda; class Insecta; order Hymenoptera; family Cynipidae; genus Acraspis; species Acraspis erinacei. The sequence goes on along the minus strand of JAWWLR010000004.1, from coordinate 40,850,386 downwards.
AAATTGTCTCCAAATCTTTCAAATTCTTCTTTGACAATATTGAAAATCTTTTTAAGTATTCTCTTCAAGTTATTTTTTAAAAATAAAAAATTATTTTATATTTTCCTAAGAATCTAAAGAAAGTTTTCATTCTTTTGAAACCTTTAAAAATGATTTAAAAAAACTTCCTTTTCCGGAATCTGCTTTTTTTGTAATCTTTAAAAGTTATAAATTATTTTTCAATGGTTTGAAAACGTCTAGATATCTCTTAAACTTTAATTTTTTCTAAAATGTCATCTTGCCAAATTACAAAATTTAGTTTTAAAACCTTTAAATTTAAAAATATTTAAACAATTTTCGGAAATCGTTCCAAGGTTTACAATAATCCCTTTAAAACCTCTTAAATTTCTAAATATCTTTTAAACTGACTTGAATTTTTCTTAAAATTAGCAAAAAAATGCAAGAAAAATGTTGTATTCGCTTGAAACTTTTCACCATTATTTACAAGCCGCTAACGTTTTTGTTTGAAATATTTGAGAATCTAAATTTTGATTACATTTTTTTTAAATCTTGCAAATTATAAATTATTTCTGAATCTTTTCGAATCTCTTGAATTTACTCGATTTTTTCAATCTTTTTTTAAAGATTTTGCTTTAAAATCTTTCATTCTTTTTTTTGTAACATTAGAAAATCACTTTAAATGTTTTGAAATCTTTGCAAATTTTAGAAATAATGTAAAATGTTTGAAAACTTTTTTAAATATTTTCTTAAAACTAATTTTTCAAAGTAAAAAAAAGTCATTTTAAATTTTCTTATGAATCCAAAGAAAAATTTTTTATTCTTACAAAACTTTTCAAACTCAAAAAGCTTCAATTTCTCGAAATCTATATTTTTTTTCTCAATTTTTACAAGTTCATTTTCTTTAACTGTTTCAAAATTTCTAAAATTTTGTAATCTTGGAAAATTAAAAAGATATTTTTAAAATCTTGAGAACATTTTTGGATTCTCTTGAAACATTTAAAATTCTTAAAAAGCTTATAACATTTTTTACAAAATTTTGAAAAGTCTACATTTTGTTAAAACAAGTTTTAAATCTTTTCAAATGAACAATTATTTTAAAATCTTATTAAAACTTTTTTAAATATCTCTTCAAATTACTTGAATTATTTCTAAAACTTTGTAATCTTGAAAAACTGAAAATTTTTGCTTTAAAATATTCTAAATTCTGCTTCGAAACATTAGGAAATCATATGAAATATTTTCCAACTTTTCTATAATCTCTTGAAACCCTTCAAATTTCTGTTTTCCCAAAAAACTTTAAATTCTGCAGAATTAAAAAAAATTCTTAGCATCCTCCGGATTCTTTTTGGAAAAAAATTTCTTTCTTCAAAACTTAAAATTAATCTTTTAAAATAAAACCTAAATCCTAAAAAATAATGTAATCTTCTTCAAATATTCTTCAACTTATTAAAAAATTTCTAAGTTTGTTCATATATAACATAATTATTTCAATATTAAACAATCATTTATTATCTCTTTTACGATAATGTTTAGAAACATTTTGATTCACAAAATTGATAGTGCAGAAATTCTTAATCTTTTCCAATAGATAAATAAACACTAAAAAGCATAACTTTTTTTTTAAATAATTCAATCGACTCTAATATTTTAAACATTTATTATGTCTTTTACAATTTTTTCAGTCGTAACAGTTTTCGAACTTGTAAATTTACTCTTAAAGTCCAACGTGGTCGCGATTTATTTTAAAAACATGAGTTTTGGATCGCACTTACAGCACTAATTACGAAACAATCCTATTCCACTCCAAAGGATCTTCAAAAATTGGTCACTGGTATTTACATAAAACAGATTTAAATAAACAAAATTAAACAATAATAAAGTGGAAACAGAAGAATCAAATATGGGTCCAAATCTAAAAATTGAAATAAAAAAGAACTCTTTTTATCCTAGAGAAACATTGTTGTGCCTTGTTAGAAGTAATATTTAATTTCCTTTAATTAAAAAAGACCCCTTTTGTGCTCGTTATTACAATTTCAAAAACACTATATCTTTCCGATTTATAATTTCGAAAATATAGACCTTAACGAAATTAAAATTTTTTATAAATTACATAAACGCTTAATTATATACAATTTGTATTTTCAAACAAATATTTCCTCAAATTTGTACAAGACGAAAACACGAAAGGGATTTATATCATTCTCTATCATTTTTTTTTATTTTGTGGAATAAGCTCGAAATTACGTTCATATCAACTAACTCTTAAAATATCAATTTCTCTATAATCAACTTTTTGCATTCATTCAGGAACTTGCATCTAACACGAGTTTTCTGAAATATAAAATCTCATCAAATTCAATTCAATTTCGTAAAATATTAAAAGCTTTTTTCAAGAAGAAGGGAAAAATTAGAGGGGAAATTACAAACAAAAGGGTGATCAAGGTTGGGATTTTTTTTAGTTCTTATAAATTCCCTACTGAGAGTGCGTATTAACTTGCCAGAAGTCACCAAATTTCGAAAGAAAATCGTCTTTTTCAAAAATTTTGTATTACGGACCAAATTTGCCATTTGCTTAATTCTCACACTGAATTCAATAGTTGAAAAGTGATTTAAAGAATTGAATTTTCAACTGTTGAAATTTAAATAAAATTAAAAAATGAAGTCAATAATCAATTTTATTTCGTTTTTTTATTTTTTTCAACTTTAAACGGATAATAATTCAATTTTCTACTGTTGATAATTCAATTATAAATTTTCTTCTATTATTAACAGAAGAAATTTCAATTTTCTTCAATTTTAAGCGACGAAATTTCCAGTTTGGTGTTATTTTAAGGAATTTATTTTTCAATTGGGGAATATTGAAGAAAATTCAAGTTTGGAAACTCAATGTTGAATTTTCTTTCATTTTTAATTTTCTTCAATTTTTAACAATATAATTTTCAGCTGTTGTAAATTAAATTTGTATCAATCTTCAACAATTTATAATTAAATTTTGAGTGCTGTTCAATTTTAAACATTTGATTTTTCTAATGTTGATAATTCAATTATAAATTTTCTTCCATTTTCAACAATTGGAACTTTCAATTTTCTTCCATTTGAAAGCACTGCATTTTTAAAACGTTGTAAATTGAAGAAAATTCAACTGTTTAAAATTTAATTTTGAATTATCTTTCATTTTTAATTATCTGCAATTTTCTTCAATTCTTAACAATTGAACTTTCAGTTTTCTTCCATTTTAAAGAATTAAATTTTCAAATATTGCAGAAGTCAATTACCAATTTTCTTTCATTTATAATTTTCTTCAATGTGCAAAATTTGAATTTTCCATTTTTGATAATGCAACTACCAATTTTCTTCCATTCTTCATAGTTGAAAAATAAATTTTCTTCAACTTTTAACAATTAAATTTTCAACTTCAATGTTGAACTTTATTTAATTTTTAATTATTTTCGATTTTCAACTGTAGAATTTTCAACTTTTGAAAATTCAATCTTCTGCTTCTTATAATTGAATTATCAATTTTCTTTAATTTTCAACTGTTGTAATTTAAAGAAAATTAAAAAATGAAAAGTCAATAATCAATTTTCATTTGTTTTTGAATTTCAACATTTGAATTTTCTATTGTTGATAATTCAATTATCAATTTTCTTCCATTCTTAACTGAAAAAGTATTCAATTTTTAACAATTGAATTTTCAGTATTCTTCCATTTTTTTGCAATTGAATTTTCAACTTTCAATTCTTAACATTTAAAAATTAGGTTTTCTTCCATTTTTAAGAATTGAATTTTTAATTCTTTTCAATTTTTAATAGTTGAATACTCTATTGTTGATCATTCACTTTCCCCCCTATTTTCTAAAATAGAAAATTAAATTTTCAATCATTGTATTCTTAGTTTTCTTCCTTTTTAAACAATTGAATTCTCTACTGTTAAAAAAAAATAAAGATGAAAATTAAGTTTCCAGCAGTTAAAAATTCAAATGCTCCAAATTGAAGTAAATTGACAATTTAATTTCCAACATTTAAAAATTCAATTGCTGCAAATTAAAGAGAAATGAAAATTTAATTCAATAAACTTGCAAAAATTCCAACTCTAAGCATCTTCTTGTTAGTTCATTGAAAATCCATTTACGGCGATATAAAAAATTCAACAAAAAATAAAATTGATTAAATAAACAGTTTTTATGTGTTTAAAATGGTCCTCATAATCAAGAATATTTTCTCTTTAAAAAAATACCATCGTTAATAATTAAATCGTAATAATACTTTCTCACGCAATTCAAATATTTTATTCTCAAATGTAGAATATTTCAAGGGAAAAGGAGAAACGCATAGTCAAAAAATGATAAAACAAAATTGTAAGTGATAGAGCTCAAATACCATTCATATCGCCTGATCTAAAATTAAATAAACAAGAGGGTTTATAAAAAAATAAAGTAGTAAGTGAAATAAATGAAAAAATATAAAGTATAATATGCATCGACAAAACATTTCAAACAAATTAAAAATAAACAGAACTATTAGAAAAGTCCATCAACATTTTTCAGATTCATATTTTAACACATAAGATTGCCTCGTATGTTTTTTTTTACTTCGCAAGTAAAAATTCTGTTTTGAGTCTATTTCACATCTAAGGTAAATTTAAGATTCTAAAACATCCGCGATGTATGTACATGATGAGAGTATACGTATTATCTAGTTATGTGCTAGGACAGATGTAACAGCTAAAACAATTTTTTTTTTCTGGAGCGAGATCGACTAGTTAGTTCCAAAACCATTTTTTTTAAACTACTTTCTTCTGTACCGCACTTTTTCGAAATTTCAAAAGACGTCGACAAGTCAGAGGATTTTTAATTATTTTTTATCAGAAGTATAAAAAAATATAAAACCGGAAAGTTGCCAAAATTATGAAATTGTAAAAATCAAGTGTTCAAATTTGAAGGCCTTGAAATGACAAAGCCTGCAAATTTATTAAACAACAAGAGCTTGTTTTTCTCTAAAGTCGACATCCTTCTCTTTCGAAAATTCCGGTAATTACAGAGAAATTTTGTACAATTTTGACATTGTCAATCTCCTAATTTGTGATTATGAACTTCTATCTACGGATTACAAGTAATTTTACACCTTTACACGTATAAGTGAAAAAATCCATCTAAAAATGGTCAAATTTCCTTCTCTGAAATTGCTCAGAAACCTGTTAATTCCCAAAGAAAAAGAATTTCCAGTTTAACGATCGGATTAACTTTTCAGATAAATATTTCCACTCAATTTGCATTTATATTTATGAGTTATTAAGGTTTGTATAATTGTATTATATGGCATACGTGTCTCGACGCTTCATTCGGAACCGCGAATATTTGAACGTGTGTGATTTATTATATAAAAGCACTTGAAACGAACTAGAAAAACTAATCAATCTACTTTATATGTGCAAGACTTCGGCAACGTCTTGTAAAATTATGTGAAAAATTGACAACTTTCTAAACCAAGATTCGAGGCTCTCGATTTAAAAAGAGGCCAATTTCTAACTTGTCTGTGCGAATAACAATTCAAGTGAAGCTTCTGCTTCGAAGTCTAAAGCAATGAGATTCGCTTTGTACTTGGAAGTGACTCATCCGATGCAAACGGAAATTCTAGAATCCCGTTTGACTTACCCGGCACACCTTTACTACGCCCGGTGTATTTTCTATTATCCATCAAGTTTCGCAGTTTCGGATTTACAATCGTTCGCTGAGCTCATAATATTAAGGAATCGCAGAAAGGGAATTATTTCCAAATTCGAATACATTAAACATTAGTAACCTTCGAAATTCGGATTTAGTTTAAATTGAAAAAAATTTAACAGCGCAGGGTGGTCCGTTTTTATAGAGAGAAAAAAAACAGATCTTTTCCTAGTTCATAAAAAATTTTCACTGTCAGTGAAATTGTCAACTTTAAAACTTAAATATTCAGATTAAAAAAAATGTACTCTTTAAAATTTTAGTTTAAACGCTCAATAATTTACACGTGTAAAATAAAAGCTTAGAATTTTCAATTGAACAGTTTTACATTAAATGCCGTTAAACTGCATAATTCTATATTTTTATAAATTGAACAGTTCAAAGAATTGTGGTTAAAAAATATAAATCCACGCTAGAATTTCCAATTATTTAAATTGAAGAATGAATTAGTCAATTTTTTAATTAAAAAAAATATATAATTTTAAACAATTTTGAGATAGAAATATTAAAAACTAAACAATTTAATTCTTTTTTAAATCGGAAACTTTTTAATCAGAAGTTTAATTATTTTATGACTTTTGAAATTAATAATGGTTCGATTCTTATTTATACATCAATTATTATTATGACATATTTTTAAACATAATCTGAATATTGTATAATTTTTCAAAATAAAAGATTATTTAAAAAATGATTACTAGGAATCTTGATAGGTTTTTGTAAGGTTTCAAGATAATGAAAAATTTTTATCAAGATTCCTACTAGTAATCATTTTTAAAATAATTTTTTATTTTGAAAATTTTTTTAATTTTTTAAAAAGTTTTTCAAAAAAAATTTTTAATTTGTTCAGATATTTTCAAATGTTAAATTATTGTATTTTTTCAGAACTTTTATATAACTTTTAAAATTAATAGAATACTGAAAATAAAAAAATAAATAAAAATACTGAAAAATAAATAAAAAATGACTAAAATCTTCTAGGTTATTTTTTTTGACAATTTTGGAAATATTTTTAATCTGTTTCGATATTCCCTTAGCATTAATTTTTCAAGACAAAAAATCATTAAAATTTTTCCTAAGAATCTTAAAACAAAATTTTTATTATCTTGAAACCTTTTCAAATCCTCAATAAGCTTCCAAAATTTTAATTCAAAATCGTCAAAAAACTAAATTTTTGATCAGAATTTTAAGTTATTTTTGAAAATTTTCAGAAATTTAAAATAACTTTTAAAATTTATCAAATTATTCTTAAATTTCTGTTTAATCCTGCAAAAATTTAAAAATTGCCTTAAAATCTTCCAGATTTTTAAAAAAAATTTGAAAATATTTTGAAATTTCCCTCAATGTTCTCTGAAAATTAATTTATGAAATTAAAAAATATAGTTTTCCCAGGAATTTTAAGAATATTTTTTTCTTAACTTGATACCTTTCAACTTTGATGTATACTTGATATATTTTAAAGTGGTTTGAATTTTTCCTTTTTTTAAAGATCATGAATAATTAAAAAATTGCCTTAACATCATCTACATTATATTTTGACAATTTTGGACATCTTTTTATATCTGTTTCGATATTCTCTTAGCATTAATTTTTCAAGACAAAAAATCATTAAAAATGTTCCTAGGAATCTTAAAACAAAATTTTATATTATCTTGAATCCTTTCCAAATCCTTAAAAAGCTTCAAAACTTTAATTCAAAATCGTTAAAAAACTATTACTTTTGTTAACATTTTCAGAAATTTTAAGTTATTATTGAAAATTTGCAGAAATTTTAAATAACTTTGAAAATGGAAAAATCATCAAAAATTTTCCTATGAATCTTAACAATATTTTTTTCTTAACTTGAAACCTTTCAAAATCCATAAAAAGCTTCTAAATCTTATTTCTGAAATATACATTTTGTTTCCAATTTTTTCAAATTTAAAAAAAAACGTTATATATTTTAGTGATTTTAATTTTTCCTTTTTTTTAAATTTTAAGTTAATATTGAAAATTTGCAGAAATTTTAAATAATTTTTAAAATGGAAAAATCATCAAAAATTTTCCCATAAATCTTAAGAATATTTTTTTCTTAACTTGATACCTTTCAAAATCCATAAAAATCTTGTAAATCTTATTTGTGAAATATACATTTTGTTTCCAATTTCTTCAAATTTAAAAAAACGTTATATATTTTAAAGTGATTTTAATTTTTCCTTTTTTTAAAGATCATGAATAATAAAAAAAATGCCTTAAGATATTCTAGATACTTTTTTGATAATTTTTCAAATATTTTGAAATCTTCGTACACATTCTCTTTAAATTAATTCAAAAAAATAATAAATAATTTTCAATTTTCCTTTGAATCTAAAGAAAATATTTTTTTCTTTTTAAACTTTCCAGTTTCGTATTGTTTAATTTAAAATTTTTGATGTATATGTGTTTATTTTAAATAAAAATTCACATATTTCTAAATACTGAAAACATTTTCTTTTTTTTAACTAAAAAATGTAAAATTGAATGTGTTAAAATCGGCATATTTTAGGCTGAACATTAGAATAAGATTTGAATAAATCCTAGCGGAGATAAAGGCGATTTTTTAAAACAATTTATGAATAAAAATCAATATATAAATATTTAGATAAGACCAGTAGTCAAAAAGAACATAAAATATAATTTCTTTTACTTTCCAATGGTTTAAGTTCTTTAAAACTGCATTTTTAAATTCTTTCAATTGAAAGTGTACTTAAAAATAAAGACATAAAATGGACAATTTTCAAAGTTTAAAATTTTAGAATGATGCATTGCATACTGAATAATTTCAGCATTGACACAATGTAAAAATTGATCTCAAAATTAAAAACAAAAATTGAAATCGAACTTGCAATTGTTTGAAAAGTTTTTCTTCTGAAAATCGGTAAAATTCCCGATTTTCCGATCCAGAGGCCACCCTGCAATGTTAACTTCCGTCCCCGCTTGTCCTTAACTTACGGCTGATCCTTTCCAAGGTTACAAGAAACTTATTCTAAAAACTATTTCATGTTTGAACTATTTTGATTATAGAAATATTATTTAAAAAAATGTTTGAAAACATCTCAAACACATTGTTCGTAATATAATTTACGAGACAAAAGTAAAATAAAAACTCACTAAACAAAATAAGGTACATCACTTGCCAAATGACGTGAAATTCACGTAATCCGCGCGTCTCATTATCACTAAAATATATAAAACCTAGAAAAGAGCGTAACGCTTATGAAAAACGAGTTAGCTAAATGCCACTCAAGTGTGCAAATATCGGCCGTGCGTTGAGAAATTCACACGCAACTGAAGATTTAATTGACAGTGATTGTAGTTCCTTGGTCTCGTAATAAAACAGAAAATAAAAATTCACAGCTTTCGAAAGAAAAAGCAATTTTCTACTTTTATGACTATGATTAAATTGTGTGGCTCTTTTAAGAGGCAGAAGCAAGCATGTAAAATTATATAGTTTCTGTCGTTTCTAAACGACAATTTGATGTCATACCTTTAAAAAAATATCCTGCTCGCTACACGAAAGTACGTTTTTTTTTGTAGAACGAGCATTATAATACACTATAAAAAGAAACAATCATTAAAATATTTGTAAAACATGTAGCATCGGAAGTTTTAAAGAGTGTCTTTGTAACACTCTTGCCTTTGTGGATTGACATTTAGTCAGTACGTAAATTAATCTTAAAGATTAATTAATAACCTACATTTGTACGAGGTGCATTTCTCAGAAATTAGTTTTCGATTAGAATAATAATAAAAATGAAAATGATTTAATGAATGAGAAAATGAAAAGTTGTTTCGATAAAAGTCGATTCGCCTAAAAAAAAAACTCGAGTTTTAAAACCTATAATGGCATTGGTTTGACAATTCCGCTAGATATTCACCTCGTAAGCACCTATTCTTCATAATCAATGTTTTTTTTTTTTAATATTGCGAATATTTCTCGGTAAGGCCTAACGACGCGAATTCCAATCGATAACTGAAAACGATAGTTTCGATTTCTTTTCTAAATATACATGCTTGTTTTTTATTAAATTATATTTAAACCTTAAGGTTTTGTTTTTATAACGATCAATTATAAGTTTTAAGTAAAGAGAGACTCGTCGTTAGACCCAATCGGGAAATATTTCTTACGATTTCGCTCTAAGGAATTCTACGATTATCCTATAGTACGATTAGGACCAACTGAACAGATTCATAGCAAACTGCTCTTAATTCGGTCTAAAGCATATTTTTATAATTTACTTAAATTAATCGGGTGGTAGAAAACTGAAGAGACGAAACTGTTCTCTGATGTGCGGTCGAACATCGCCTCCCTAAATGCAATTAATTTGATTAGTAATTTCTTAATGAGTCGCACTTTATGTGAGTGTCTACCCGGGGGATGATTTTAAATTTCCGTTTTTCTCCTCGTCGATTTTTCATTTTTCCGGTTCGGAAATTATATTTATTTCTGAAATTATCATGCCAAAACTCAGATTTTTTTGTTCTTTTGCAAAATTCCTTATTGTAAGTCAGAGTGACCATTTTTCTCAAAAATTTTCACGTGCAAGTCAAAATTATAATTCTTTTGGAAAATTCCTTGTTCCAGATCTGAATCATATTTTTTTTTATAATTCTCTCATCCAATTCAAAATAACATAGTAATTGCTGCGGCAAATTTTCCGTTCAAACTCAAAATTATCATTCTTTTCGAAAATTCCCTGTTTAAAATTTTAAAGTCGCGGAATTGTTTTTTTTTTACCAACAAATTTTTACCACAAACTTAGGGCTACTTGAAGATTTAGGTGAATTTGGCCAAAATTAATTAAAATGTTCTTCAAAAAATCGTATCTTGGGAACAAATTAAAAAAAAAATCAATGACTAAAATGGTTTACATTTCTCGAGAAAACTAAAAAGTGAATTTTCGAAAAAAAATTATTTTCTTTAAATACAAAAGAAATTTTAAAATATCAATTCTTTTTCTAAACATTCATAGCTTTATGTCTCGAATATCATCCTCAAATTTCAAAATTACAAAATTAGCAAATTCCCGAAATTTCTATATCACAAAAACTTCAAATTCCCATCAAAACAAAAAATATTTCAAATACTAGATTTGCCCTTTCTGGTTCTTTCATTTTTTTTATTTTTCAAGTAAATTATTACAGTTACTGAGTAAAATTAATTAAAACAGAATGTAGCAAATGATAATCGCATAATTTACTTTATTTAAAAACTAAAAGATCTGTTATTTTTGAATTTTGTAAATATATACTTTATAAATATATATTATTTTAGCTCTTAAGGCATAAGACAAAAAATGTTTTTAAAAAAACTGATATTTTGAAAAGTTTATTTTATAATCTAAAAAAAATTCTGTATGAAGGCATACTTTGACTAGAGGTCCGCCATATTACTATAAATCAGTACAAAAATCAAGAATGACCTTTTGGAGAAAATTCACTTTTTATTTTATTTTTTTAAATGTGCATCATTTTTGTAATTAAAAAAAAAAATTTGTTAAAGAAAATTTTCGTTAATGTTTTCATAATTCAACTAAATATTTTGCATTGAAAAAGAATATATTTTAGCCCCAAACAATTCCGTGATAAATAAAAATTAAAGTTTTCATATTTTAATTCTAAAATGTAAATATTTCTCACTTTGATTGAAACAAATATATATATTTAGAAATTCAGCATAACTTATATTATCGTCATTATCGACAACAAAATATTTTTTATTTCGTGATTGAACAAACCGAGAATAATAAAATAAAATTCATTTCCGGGTGGACGAAATTCCCAACCTTTTCCCAGTCAGGTAGACACTCTGATAAATTATAAATTTAATACAAGCACTTACCCAATGTACAAGATTTTCTAGAAAAGGTAACAGCTTCATCAGTTCGCTATCTGAACGATCAGCAAACCAGCTCTCAATTGGTATACCATTTTCCAACTGTAAAAAAGAAGAAATAATGCTCGATGATCAGTGCTCTTCTATTTAAAAATCAGGGCGGGCATTTTAATCGACAAAAAAAATCCCATACATTTCCCGGTTCGCAAAAATTGTTCACCGTCATTGAAATTGAACTGCAAATGAAAGCACTCAGAATCGAACTCTTTAATTTTAAACTTTTATAATTGAAGCTGAAGAATTCCTTAATTCGAGGGGCCCAATAATTTACACGCAAAATGGAAGCTTTTAACACATTTCTGGTGAACAGTTTTAAATCAAATGTCGTTAAACTGCAAAATTTAAACATTTTAACTCCTATAAATTGAACAGTTCAAAGGTTTCTATTTTAAATAAATAAATCTACGTTATTATTTTCACTGCTCTAAATTGACTAATCAATCAGTAAATTTGTTTCAAATTAATAATTGTTAAATTGTTATTTATGCATAAAAACCCAACACTTTAACTTACAAATTCAATTTTTTTTATAAATGAACGATTCAAATTGCGAAGCTCAAACTTCATAAATTTAGCAGAACGACTGAAAAATTCCGAAAGCTAGAATTGACAATAAAAAAAAATTGACAATAAAAATTCTCGGTGTAAAATTCATCTTTTTGGTTGAAAATTTAACGACAAAGTAGGTATTTTTTCAATTTTAAACGCTTCTATTTTTTTATTATTTAAATCTTCTTCCAAGTAATCAAATGAACTTAATAAAAAATATAGTTAAAATCAAACTTATTTTAAATTCCATTGTATGACGTGATACGAAATATGTGATACTTCAACTGATAGGATAGGATTCTTTCTCGTCTAAAAATTTGTAAAATTCCATCAAAAAATAAAAATCAATGTCATTTCCTGGTTCCCCCGGCCTCAAAAAATTCCAGGTTTCCCAGCCCGGTGACCACGTTTAAAATTGGAAATTTTGAAGAGGAAAAAAAATGTATATTTACCTGGTACCCAAAAGCTTGTGGACTGTTATCGATGATCACAGTTTTGGACAAGTCCCTGCCAAGAATAGACAAATCCTTGATGTAGTTACCATTGACGCAAACACAGTGCTCTCTGAACAAGCGATACTTAATTAGCCTCCTCGTAGGATCCAACAGATTCATCAATTTGTTCGCATATACACGTTTGCTTGCAGTAAAGAGAATAACCTCGTAGAGAGAGGAGACGTGTTCCAAAAACTCGCGGAAGAAGGGTCTAGTTCTGACGAAGACTGTGTATGTGACGTCCTGAAAGACGACTGGAAAACGAAATGACGCGTCGGAAAGCTCTTGCAAACTGCAGTGTACGAGAGTTTCATCCTAAAGAGAAAAAATTCAAGATACTTAAATTAGATTAAAATTAAATTTAAAATCGTATTCAACCTCCAACAATCAAGATCATCTAGAGAATTACTGAAAATAAAACCAAGAATCCAACAACTATCATATTGTAATTAAAAAAATATCCTTTCAACAAAAATTCCTAAATAAAAAATCTAGACAAAAATAAAAAGAGGAAAGAAAAATGATAAGGCGTAAGAGTACCGAAACGTTGGTGAATAATATTGATTGATAATATTTTATTGTGAATTAATAATAATAAAAATAAAAAAGACGAAAAAAAATGTTTAAAAGAGAAGGAAGGGTTTTTAGGGTTTTTTATCGTGGTTCTTCAAATTTGGTCATTGGATTCTTGGGTTTATTTTCAGGAATTCTATACATTATCCTAAAAATAAATAACAAAAATTTAAATCAGTTTTTACCCTCTCGGAAATAATAAATCACTTCTTTTGTACAAGAAGAAAATAAAGCGAAAAAAAATTCAGCATTTTGATTTAAGTCTTAAAATTGACCAAATTTTAAATTAAATAGTTGATGAGATATTCCAAATTGGTATTAAAAATTGCACAATTAAAATTAAAAAGTTTTAAACTGAACAGAATTCAAGCACAATATGATCTAAAACAGTGGAAAGGGGGTGATTTTTCATGAAAAAAGGGTGAATTTGGGAAAAATTCTTATAAATAATGTGGGTACAATATTGAATTCAATATGAAACGCTTTAAATTCGTAAGATTTCAAGTCGAAACATATTGCGTTTTCGACGAAATTTTTACACAAAGGTCGAATTTTAAGATGTAAAAGATTCAACTTCAACCAAAAATAGTTTCATTTTCCACTAAATTGTTGAATTTTCAAGACAAAAGTTTAGTTTCCAATACAAAAGTTCATTTTCAACCAAAAAGACGAATTTCTAATAAAATAATTAAATGCTCAACCAACACAGATTCATTTTTAGTCCAATAGTTTTATTTTTATTTTTTATAGTTTTATTTTAAAGAAAAAAGAAATTTTCAACCAAATCATTAAAATTTTGACTAAAGCAATGAATCTTTAACAAAAAATACATACTTAAGAACGCAGTTAAACTTAAAAAAATGAATTCTCAACGAAAATATAATATACTTATAAAATAATATTTTATTATTGAAAAACATAACCGCTGATATTTCAACCAAAAAAGTTTTGATTTTAAATAAAAAACAGTTTAATTCCACCAAAACCGATGAATTAAAAAAAAATAGTAGCAACCAAAAAAGATGAATTCTCCACGAAAAATATAATAGTTTATATTTCAACAAAAAAGATATTAATTTTACATGAAAAGGTTTTTTTCAACCAAGGAAGATGATTTTTCTGCCAAAAAATATAAATTTTCAATCCCAATGGTCGAATTTTTAAACGTAAAAAATCAAATCCAGTTTTATTTCTAAGTCAAACATGATTTATTTAGAAAAAAGTTCAATTTTCAACAATAAAGTGAAATTATCATAAAAAAAGTTCATTTTCAACAGAAGAAAGGAATTTTCAACAACAAAAAAATGAATTTTACACGAAGTAGTTCAATATTTTAATAAAAAAATGAATCTTCAACGAAAAGTATAATATAGTTAGAAACAAATATTTTATTACTGAAAAATATAATAGTTGATATCTCAACCAAAAAAAGATTTTAATTTTAAATTAAAAACAGTTAAATTCAATCAAAACCATCGAATTAAAACAAAAAACCAAGCAGCTTAAAATTAATTAAAAAAATTAATTCTTAACTAAAAAACATGAATTCTTAACAAAAAATATAATACTTGACATTACAACCATATTACAACCAAAAATATTTAAATTATACAGTAAAAAATTTAACTTTTAACTAAAAAAAAGTTAATCTATAACCAAAAAAGATGAATTTTCAATCTAAAAGGATGAATTTTCAACAAAAGACTTTATTTTCGAAAAAAAACTATGTTTTAAGGAAAATAGTTGAGTATTCATCTAAATAATTAGATTATCAAACAAATAGCTGATTTTTCGACCAAATGGTCGATTTTTTAATAGTAAAAGCTCATAGACAAAAACACGATTTTTTTAGAACACAGTTGAATTTTGAACCATAAACTTCGATTTTTCAACAAAAATGTTTATTTTTAACAAAGAAAGATAACTTTTTTAACAAAAAAGATGAATTCTCAAACGAAAAGAACGAATTTTGTATCCAAAAGTTTGAATTTCGACCAAGAAAGTTCACTTTTTAACAAAAATGGTTGAATTTTCTTCAAAATAAATTCTTCATCAAAAGTAGAATTTGTAACCAAAAGAAATTACTTTTGGTTACTTCTCAGAATCTTTAAAAATACCCTAAAATACTTCAAAATAACTCAAGACAATTTGGAAATATTTATTGAATAGTGATCAAACCATGAATTATTTATTGGAAGAAAAGTGTCCATTGTGACTATCTATAAAAAGTGACAATATTTTGAAATCCGTTGAAATTTTTTGAAGCCCTTCAAAATACCTTAAAATATTTACTTTTAAAAATTCAGAAAATACATTGAATAAGTGAAATTGAGTAAATTACAAAAAAATTAAAAATAATTCCGAAGAATTAAAAGATTTGAGGATAAATTGATAAGAATTCAGAGCACAGTAAAAACATAATTTTGTAATCTCTTCAGATCTTCGAAACCCTACGAAATACCTCACTTCTATTGAATAAATTCTCTAAAGTACACTAAAATATTAAATCCCGTCAAATTCTGTCAAATGCCTTGAAATCTTAAAAACAAAATCCATACAATCATTTAAAACCTTGGAAACCTGATAAAATCCCGTGGAATGTTTGAAAATATCTTAAAACCGGTCAAATCGTTTCAAATGTTCCGAAATTTCAAAAAATTTGTTATCCTAAATTAATTTTATCACCATCAAATCCCTTCAAATTAATAAAAAGATTATTTAAAAATTCGTTAAATTGCAATAGACCACATGGTGACAAAAATTCGAACTAGAAATAATAGGTACGATTTTAAAGATGCATTTTAATTTGTGCATGAGTGTTTAACAATGTTTTTGATTTTATAGTATTTATTGGATACTAAAAATAAATATAAATATAAATATTTTTTCTAAATAAAAAACAATTATTGTACTATTTGTGATTTTCACCAGATTATGAACTTAACTGGACTTATTTTGAGGCAAAAATGAACTCAAAGTCAATTTTTATTAATTTATACAAGACATATTTACTAATTAAAAATTTTATCTGAAACTTAGGCTAGAATTCGTATTTAAATTCCAGTCGTCTATTATTCATATTCTTTGCATATTCTGGATAAAATTTCTCGTTACATACATTAATTAACTTTTCTTGAAGCTTACAGTACATTGAAACTTACATGAAATAGTTAAATAATTGTTAAAAAACAAATTCGACATAAATGTATTTTTTTCTGGTTTCTAATGAAGATTTCTTTTTAGTATCCAATCATTGTTTTATACTTGACAAAACAATCGTAAAAGCACTTTTATGCAAAAATTAAATTACATCTTTAAAATGGTACCTGCTCTTTCTAGTTCCAGCTCTCGGCACCAGATGGCGAAATGGTCGACCACCATTACCAATAGAGACTTTATCTTAAAAAATTTATTTAATAAATAAGTGATTAGTAGCGACTGTTAGTCCTGATTTTTTACAGTTATTTCTTACCGAAATTCCCTGATTTTCTGCTATTTTTCAGAATTATGGGCTACAAATAGGGTAGTTTAGGGACCTCAACTGCCTGTAGTATCATTTAAATGAAATTTCCAACTTACCAAATCGAGCACTAGACTAAACTCGGGACTGCTTCTAGTTTTAAGAGGAAGAGCGGGACATCTGGCTCGCATCGCCGCTGTCAGTGGTGGCAAATGCTTGATGAAGACATAGGGATCAAAAGGTTCCCAGTCATCCTGGACATGCGTAACCATGGTATCAACATCGCAGCTTTCGACGACCTCCTCTCCACCCACTTCTATATACTTCACATCTTGATAATCCCCATCAGCATCCTCGGAATTATATCTCTCGTCGCAGTTTGCCACGCTTGTGTGATTAGAATTCACAGTGTAAATGCTCTGTGAACTACTATACTTGGAATTCGAGTACACCACGGTAGACTCATATTTCGAAGATTCGCTTTCGACATTGGAATACTGCTCCTTCGACAACTCACGGTTGTTTTCATTATTGTTAATGAAGGTGTTCTTCGTGTTTGTGGTTGGAAAATACTTTTCGGAAGGATAGGTAGAACGATTACTGTACGCCGACGAGGAGTGCATCACGCTGTAATATTCTTCGGAAGTTTCGTTTGGCGTGCATATTGCTGAATAGTGGAGAGAAAGTAATTCTAGAAATAAGAGAGGATTAAGTGGTTAGTATGAAATGTAGTTAATATGATAGGATTTGCGGAAAGGCATTTTATTCAATCAAAAGTTGTAAAATTCTTAACAAAGAATCTGTTATAAAAGGAATAAAATAGGTTCAGATTCAAATTTTTAATTCGTTTTAACCAACAATATTACTTTTCTATCATAAAAGATCTATTATTATTATATATTTAAAAAGCAGTTGAATTTTGGACCTGAGATTACTTTTTAAAATACATGAATTTTAAACCAAATAGTTCTAATTTTTAAACAAAAAATATTAAACTAACACAAAAAAGTTGTGGTTTTAACAAAATAGTTGAATTTTTAAGCTAAGAAGTCAAATGCTTAAGAAAACAGTTGAATTTCAAACCCATGATTATAAAATTTCATTTTAAACAACTTGATTTTCAATGAAGAAAAACGTAATATTTGATATTTCAGCAAAAAATCAACAAAATAGTTACATTTTCAACCAGAGTTGAATTTTCAAAAAAATAGTTGAATTTTTAACCTACAAAGATGTAAAAACAACAAAAGATGTGATAGTTCATATTTTAACCATGAAAACGCAACTTTTACCAAAAGAGATTAATTTTAAAACCAAGAAGATCAACTTCTATCAAGGAGCCGAATTTTCAAACCAATAGTTGAATTTTCAACTAAAAAAGAAAAGTTTTCAGTAAAAAATTGATGTTCAACAAAACAGTTAAGTTTCCAACCAAAGAGACGAATTTCCAACTGAAATAATGAATTTCCCAAACAAAAAAATGATAAGAATGTAAAAATAAATTTTTAACTAAATAATTCAATTTTCTGTCAAAAGAGCCAAAAAAAGTTCATCCACATTGTTGAAAAGTCAAGACAACAGTTGTATTTTTAATAATAAGGGGGAAATTTCAAACAAAAAATGATTATTTATTTGTCAACAAAAAAATAATTTTCAACTAAGAATAATCAACTTCCAAGCAAAACTTGAAAAAGTTACAGTCTGTCAAAAAATCTAATTTTAAATTAAAAAATAAAATAATTTTCAATAAAATATTTAAACTTTCAAAGAGAACATTTTTCATTAAAAACGGTGAATCTTCCGCTGAAATAGATGAATATTCAATTTTTTAGTTAAAAAATGCATTTTTAATCAAACAACAAAAATCTCGGCAAAAACTGTAATAAAATTTAAAAACAAAAAGAATTTTCATAAAAATAGGTAAGTTTTCAACCACGGAGTGGAATTTTCAACAAAATAATTAATTTTTCAACAATATAGTTGAATTTTCAAGCCAAAAGACAAATTTTCTGTAAAACAGTTGAATTTTTAACCCAAGAATGTGATTTCTGAATAAAAATGTTAATTTTCAAAACAAAAAAATATTTTAAAAAAGAGGAAATTTTACACCTAAGAGATTATTTTTTTATCAAAGAAGATGAATTTTCAAGTAAAGAAGACCAATTTTCAACCAAAAATATAAAAGTTACATTATTAGTGAAAAAAAGAATTTGTAACAAAATAGTTCAAGTTTCAATCAAAGAGATGAATTTTTTTCTTAAAACTATGAAGCTTTATCTATCATATTTAAATTTTCATACAAAAAAATTAAGGTTCAATCAAAAATAAAAATAAATTTTCAACTAAAACGATGAATTTTCAAACAAAAACATTATTTATTAAGGAACCGGTTCAACCTTCGTCAATCAGTTAAATTTTCTACAAATATTTTTCAACCAGAGATGAAATTATTAATACCAAATTACCAATTTTCAACCAAAAAGGATGCCTTTTTGAACAAATTGTTGAATTTTTAACCAAATAATGTTTTTTTTTTTAACTAAAAATATAATAACCCAAATGAGGAAACTGCAAAAAATAGAAACAGTAAGTAAGACAATCAATTACAGACAAGAATATTATATCAGGATGGGCACAAAACTTCATTTTGATCATTCCTTAATTTTCCTAAAGTTTACATTTTTTCGATTTATTATCCGCGACAGTTATTTAAAGTTGCTCTTCCTTGTCTTCGTTCAATGTTTTTCATTTCCCAATACTTACTATAAACCTCACTTGTTCGAAAATCGAAATTAAATGTCATTCCGCACAAAAAAAAAGAACTGATCTAATTTAAAATCGAATTTACCAGAAGTTCTGTTCCCTTCTTCGTCCAAAAGGTACGAAAGGTCAGAGTGTGATTCTTCGGTTGGAGACGGCATGAGTTCAGTCAAAGATGGACAGTTTGGAGTTGGCTTAAAATCTTCCGAGGAAGGCGGATTCACAGATTCTGAAGCATTTATCTCCGAAGGATAAACTGATAGTGCGGAGAGATTCCAATTTTCCTTCGACTCGTCAACTGGTTTTGATGGCTTTGCCGATTTTGGAGGCTGAAAGATAAAGGCTCTTCATTGAATAAATTAAAAACCACCTAGCTAATACGAGATATTTAAAATGGTAAAACTTAAGTCAACATTTAAAAGCTAGACGTACAATAATTACGTCTTTAGGTCCAGAACGATGCAAGGGTGTTGATGTAACCATTGAACGCTTTATACATTTTCTGCGACGAGGTCCCCTCTCACGTCTGATTGGTGGAGACTTAGCAAAGTGTAAAACGTTTTCCTTGCATGCCTGATGGAGGAATTGAATCGTGTTATTATAAACTTGTCATCGAGGAAGGAATTTAATGTTAACAGCGAAGTTTACGGAATGATTACCTCTTTAAGAAAATTCGGCGAACGTCGTCTCCAACGGGATAATCTGCCGCATCTACTGGAAGTGTTTACGCGTTGACTACTGTTGTTGATGGCTGGTACCTTCCTGACGGCACCAGTCTGAACTCGCCTTTCCGTAACTTTCGGTCCAGCCACACACTTTGTGCTCAAACGGCCCCGCAGCCTTCGACTCAGATGCTCACTTCTGAGCCACATCTCAAACTTCTTTCAAACCTGGAAAAGCAGTTCATAAAGAATTTTAAATAATCAGGCTGTCTACTCAAATCCTGCAAAAAAATTCCCTGACAATTCCAGGTTTTTTCCAGGTATGATTTTTCGCGAGTCTATTACAAATAATGTCCCTTTTTATTTTATAGAAATTTAGTTAATATTACAAGATATTCTTAAATATTTTAGCACGATAGATTAAATAAATAATTAAATAATTCTAAAAAAATAATGAATCGTTTCTCGAATTTGTCTCTAAAGTACATGAATTTGAATAAAAATTCAAGCATACATTAATCCTCAATCAAAGAGTTGAATTTTCAACTGAAAATGGTCAATTTTCAAACAAATAGCGGAATTTTGAACTAAAAAATATCACTTTTCAACAAAAAATGGAATAGTTCAATTTTCAGTTAAATCAATTATTCTTACACACACACAAAAACAGATTTATTTTTTAAACAAAATTTAATTTAACATTTAACCAAATAGTTTTATTTTCAATCAAAAATATGAATTAATTACTAAAATGATCATTAGTTAATTGCAATAATTGAATTTTTAAACAAACAAAAAAAATGGATTTTGAATCAAGACGATTAATTTTCAAACAGGAAAATTAATTTTCTAGCACGAAAGACGATTTTGAAACTAAATATATTAATTTTTAACAAAAAAGTTGAATTTTAAAATAAAGAAGATCAACTTTTAACTAAATAGTTCAATTTTCAACTAAACTAATGAATTTTCAACTAAAATGATCCATCTTTATCTCGAATAGTTATAATCGAAAAAAAAACAAGAAACAAATTTTCAACAAAATAGTTCAAGTTGCGCTTGGAATAAACTTAATAAACTGAACTTTCAGTAAAAAAATTGATTTCAAACAAAAGAGCGTGTTATTCCATTTAATACTGCAATTTCAAAAAAATTAACTATGCTCTTGAAAAAAATTCCTTGACATTTCAGGGTAGACACCCTGATAATAGTATGATTAGATTAATTGCATCGATCATTATAAACGTGTCTATCCAATAGAAGATTTTAAATTTTCCAGTTTCCTCTCGGTCAATTTAAAAGAGTTCGAAAGATTTGAAGGGATTTTTAAAGATTTCTGCCCACATTAAAAGATTTTAACCCTTAAAAGGCATACTAGGTGTCAAAAACCCAGCGACTTAATTGCGCTTTAAGAAAACGTACCAAATTTAAGAAAATGGAACATATAGCGCCATCGAGTTGTGAATTTAGAACTCAAGTTTAGGTCAGTTGGGTTTTCTCTGTTATTTTCACATAATTTTGATTTTTGTAATTTTTATACGCAGTTTAAGATCAATAAAATAGTTTAACACGCAAAGTATGGTGATCCAGTTTTCATTGAATTGAAGCGAAAAAGGATTTTTTTACCTACTTTAAATTTCAAAAACTGTTATTAAACCTTTTTTTCCTTAAACTAGATAG
>JAWWLR010000004.1:40816769-40828475 GCA_035041075.1 Acraspis erinacei | reverse complement strand
GACCCTCTATCCGCAACCCGAGGACGTGTTCGGTGGCTTTCTCATAAGCCCTACGATTTGATTCTAGAGGAATCAAACCGAACCGAAGAAATATATATATATATATATATATGTGTGTGTGTGTGTGTGTGTTTGTGTGTGTGTGTGATTTTACAAAAAAATTTAATGATAAAGGAGTTTAAAAATATTAAAAGAATTTGGAATTAGGGACTTACTGCCCATTTTAAAACGAACTAACAAAATTTCTCTTCACACTTGTATCATGAATCCTTTATATTCGAATTTCTTTTTGTGAATACTCTTTAACTTTTTTGGAAGAAAAGATCATTTTTTATCTTTTGTAGAAAAGTATGAACTTTATTAACCATAGTATTGCAGAAAAATGTTTTATATTTTTACATTTGACATTTCTTGTTCTTACTTTTTTTATCTGAAAACCACCTTTTGGTCAGGGTTTCATTTTTTTTCATTTTTTTTTTGAAGAAAGTTTTCTTTTTTCCCATAAAGTCATGAACTTTAAAATCCAAATTATTCAAAAAAGATTTTTATTTATTCCGTCAAAAGTAAAATCTGTTATATTAACGTATTAAATATCTTGCCTAATGACTATAATTTTGTGTTAGAATTTATTTTAGGCATGAGAATCATAAGGTGTGTTAAGGGTACTGTTAAGAAAATTAAATAATCTTGATAAACAGTTGTTAATTTGATCCAAGTCTTTCCAATGTTTGACTTTATTTTGTACCTGCGCAAAGTATATAGCAATAAAATTGATAGGGTATATTCATTCCTAAAATAACTTTTCAAAAATCTACTGCCTTCCTCTAACTGTTCTCGATTACTCAAATTCTCGAAATTCGTATTGAATTAGTAATTATGTGGTTGGCTTAAAATAGAATAGAAAAAATAGAATTTTCTAATCACCGTAATTGAGACTTGCATCTTTTAGCTATAACTCCGAGTAGGCTTCAAATAAAAAATAAGTAACACAGCGAAACACCTTTCCAAGACCATGGTTGATATATCTAGCTCCACAGTAATATTCCATGAAACCTATTAACTATAACTATCACATTTAACGAACCAAATCTCACCTGGCATTAAACAAACCGCCAGAAAAATTTGCAATTAAAAATAATTCCAAGGGCTTTCAAATTCATTAGTAATACTTCCTCATAGTACTATTCCACAACCCTAGAAACTATACGTGTCACATTTAACGAAACAAGTGTCAACTAACTTCAACCAAAAACGTCAAAGATATTAAATCAAAATAATCACAGCAGGCAACTTTCCAATACTCTAGTTAAGATATCTTTCTCCACCGTAATAGTACGCAGCCCCTGATGGATGGACACACTCTTGGTCTCTGAATGAGATAGGGGTAGTTCCTAGGCGTTTCGGAATATTAGTATGGAAATTGATATATTAACTAGAGTCTTGGAAAGCGTCTACTCAACCGAAACCAGAACAAACCGGAAACAGAAAACGAGAAGCGGCATAGAGACCAACCGCAAGCAGGTACCGAATGCAGCAAGAGCGATACATCAGGACTCGGAAAAATATCAAGAATCAGGCTTCTCTTAAACCAAAGATCAGTCTTAACTGGATAGCGAGCTTCAAGGAGATTTTTCCGAAGAATCCGACCTTTGGACAATTAATTGTGGTGGGTAGAGCGCAGCGTAAGCTTTTGCAGATGCAAAACGTAAAACAAAACGAAAGGACTCATCATAAACTAAGATACCAATGCATCAACTCCTCACAAAGATAGGCTTGGAAAGACAGCACGCGTTCCAATTTCAGTGTGTGATTGACTACATTACATCCGGCTGGAATTTCACCGCCAAGGTTCGACAGTTCGAGCGCGAAATGTGGATCCGATATCACACCCTCAACAAGTAAAAGAGGCTGACTATCAGAAAGTATCTGGTTAACAGAATACGGGTACTGTATGATGCTAGGAGAAGTCTAGACCGGAGAGAGAGGCGGATCAGAGAAAAACCGGAAATTTTTCTCTTATCCATCTTGATTCTTTAAAGACCCTCTAGTTACTGTCGACCATCCGCCCAAAGCTGAACTGGTCGAAACATTTTGGAGAGAAGTCTAAGAAGTTCGTCATTCGCTGAAAGAAGATTTAAGGAACATAAGTAGCAATCAAGGATCTGTGCATTGTCGTCATAAAATTTAAAGAAGATTGCCACCCATCACCTGCGAGGAGGTAGAAAAGTGTTAGGAATCTTGAAGAAATATTCCGTTCTATTTATCTATTTCCGGGAAAACGTGCTAAAAATTATCCTTAAACTATCACAATTAAGCAACATCCTTAAATATAATTTAAGCCATTATTTGACATAATAATAAATTTCCATTTATTATTTCGGATGTTTCAGATCAATATTTTGGGTATAACAGACAAACATGTCACTTTGAACAACTATATTGCTCTCATATAGTTAAACAATGAACGTTCGTTTACTAGCTTAGCATGCTGAATGTTACGTGTATCGAATTGTCTAAAAAATAGATTATTCAAAGGATCATCCTCGAATATTGGTTCAATCACGTCGGCAATCTCATCACGGATCTGTATTTTAACTCTTCCGGAGCGAAAATGAAGGTCTATTCTACCATGCATAAGCGGTAACAAGTATCCACGTACAATTATTCCAACGATGTAAGTATTTAATATTCCCACATGCATAAATCTTCCATATATAGGACATACATCGTTGTCCATATTTATGAAGTTCATTACATGATGCATCTCAATAGGAAAAGGATGAACTGCGTTTTCTCTATGTGGCCAAGCTAATTCTGAAAAATGAAAGTTCAGACAATAAATGAAGTATCGGATTTGCTAATCAATTAATTTTGAAAATTACAGATTTTATCTTTTTTGTCAGCTAATTTGGCGCTGTCAGGGCGGTGTATTATTTCCCTGAGTAAAAGCGAAATCTTTTTGTATGATCGGAGTCTCTTATGGATGAACTTATATAGTAGTAGTAATTCGGTCTTGTGAATATCTATTTTATATGGATGGCGTTAAGAATTATTTCAACGACTGTCTTAGTCTAGTTTATCAAATTATTCGCTCCACTTTATTGCACTTTTGCATATGATACACCATCAAAAGTGTTAAAAAATATACATTTTTTAAAGAACCCACGCAATTTATTAATTTTATTAATCTATTTCAAAAGTATGACAATTTTGTTCATCATTCACTTCATATAAAGGAAACCTACATGATCAAATTCTTAATAATATTGTAAAGCAGTTCGTATCTCATACGTTATTGTGCACCATACGTAATTAATCATGTAGCTTATCTTAAACAAAATTCACAATTTTATTTATTATTTATGACATTATTATTCAGTGTAATTTAAAGCAAATCTCATTATCTTTTGCGCAGTTATACGCGATATCTTTCTGTCCATTATTTTATCAACCATACTTTTTCTATTCTACTATATCCTTGACGTTACCAGAACTTTTTCAGATTTTTTCTCCTCACATATCATCCACAATCCTCTTCCAATTTGCTATGTTTTGTAATAATTCCCTCCTCAACTCATTCAGTATTCACTACTATCAAGTATTGCAACCCTATCTCGTTCCGTTTTTATATATATATTTAGTCCTTCTTTGTGGGAATAATATCAAATTCTGCATAATTCGTTTGACCCTTAGTCTCAAGAAGTGTAGCGTAATTAAATTCTCTTATGAACACTTAAATTACCTCATTGTCTTAGACGTTTCTTCCCTATACTTAGTTTACTAACCATATTTTTCTTATTTTCTGCAATGGTCTTCCTATCAGCTTGTTTAACATGAACATCTCCTTCTATCCAAAATTGTCTACCCTTCCCATTTCGTCGAATACCCTTCTTCGACTTCCATTTCAAGAAACTCATTTCCTTTAGTCCTCCTATAATCCTTTTGTTTATAAAACCTTAATTAATCATATCTATAATTCCTTTCGCAACCTAAGAATCAAATCCCAAGGGATGCTTGTCAAAAACCATTTGACGTGAACAGCAGCCACGATGTAATAATCAGGAATTTTTAAATTGCAGATACGGTCTTTTAAAGACAGCGAATTTTTAACAATATACAAGTTCTTATATAAGGAATTATAACTTACTTTTCTAAGAGTTCGTACTAATACCCAAATGGGAGTAATAATAGAAAAAAGATATAGGGATGAGCAGGCCATCTGGTTCCGGTATTTAGATCTGACTGATGCATTGTAGGTAGATTTGATTTGTTTGTAATAAGATATTTTCTAACATCATAGGGATTATGTATAACATAGTTTAAAGGATAGCTTTCGTAGCAACCTTCGTTACTTATCAGGCGGAAACAAAACAAAAGCAACACTGTCAATGATTTAATATCTATTTAATATATCGTCTATTATTGATAAAAATTTTACCAAGACTCAAAAAAATATTGACATAGTTGTTAAACTTTCCATTCAAACGGCAAAGAGGAAATTTCAACAAAATAGATGAACTAGGTTACTAAATGCTTGATTTCCAAGCTAAAATGATCATTTTCGAACCGCGAAGAATAATTTTCTACATCAAATACGTGTATTTAGCAAAATACATAAACAATTTATTGTAAAATAATTTAAAGGCTTTTAAATCTTTCAGGTTATTTCAAAAAAAATCAATGAATTTTCAATTCATTGCAATACTTTGAAGGGTTTCTAAAAGAATTTTTCCAGATACCAAATATAAATATTGCTGTAGATTTTTTAACTTTCGTCATTAATTTTTAGACAGAAATACTTAATAATACAATAGTTTTTGGAATCTACCTTAAATAGAACTATTTTAGATGATTTATATCCATAAAAAAACAATTGTATGAAGTTTAATTTTGTCCTCATTGGAAAAATTATCTTAAATCAACGGTTCATTCAATTTAAAAAAGATAATATTCTTATTGTGAAATTAATAGCTCAATGCTTTTTAGATGCGTCTTACCGGAGACAAGATAATTTTTAAAAGTCAATTAAGCCATCCTCTTCTGCCTGAAGAGTTTCATGTTATGTTTTAGACACATGGAACTTTTTTAAGTACCGAGAAAAAATTATTGAATTTACAAACCAGAAATTTTAAAATGAGTGAATTTTTATTTCGAAAAATATTGCAGCTCTAATTTTGATATTTTCTTACACTTGTGAAAGGAACATTTGCCGGCCATAGATTCAACACATTTAATAAAGAGCACTGGCTTTGCAAAGCTGCAATTCCTCTTCAAAGGACACTTACAAGAAGCCTCAAACATAGTTGAAGATGTACTCAAGAACTGTTTGTGCCATTTTTAAATTGCAGAATCATTTCTAAGATTTCTCAGTATCGTAAATCTTTCTAGTATTCATGTATGTAGTGCGATACGATTGTATCTTTTGTGAATTCCTTGTTTTAGATATTGTCGGGATAGAAGCTTTTGCAAAGGGATTTTACCTCTTGAGCTACTGTCTTAGCAATAGCTCCAAAAGGAAGATTTTGTTTTATTCAACTCTGAAGCCATTTCCCGTCGTTTCTCCTGACTAAAAGTAATAACATCATCAGCTGAACGAAGAATAGAATTCGACAGGAATCTCAGTATCCCAAACAGAGGGCACACGCAAAACTGTAAACGTCTTAATTATCCCAAATATTATTCCTCCCAAAATTTCTTTTCCCCAAAAATTCAAACATAGAAGTACGAGTTCATGAGGTGGAAGTCAGCGTAGTATAAAGAAGTTAAAGTCTGTAATGAGTAAAGTAAATAACTATAAATCTCAAAGATGTTGCCGCAAATATGTTTCTTGAGTGTTATAATCTCATATATTAATGAAAATATAAAATTCAAAATTTTTTAGTTTCTGTAGTTTTTTCTCTCGAGGAGAATATATTTTTTCAAATAGATCTTCAAAAAAACGTCCAGTTTATGTTATGGAAATCTTGCCGGAGTCACCGTTTTTCAGCAAGAACAGTTCGTTCTTCCCGAAAACTAAAAATTTCGTCCCAAGGTAGGTTCTGTTAGGGATTTTACGTGGGAATTTGATACTTTAACGCAAAGGCAGATGGGTCTTATAAAAAAAACTTGCGAAATCGCCAAGGCTTAACCCTCAAAGGGCATACTGGGTAACTAACACCCAGCGACTTATTTCCGCTTTAATAAAACGTACTAAATTCAAGAAAATGGAACATATGGCATCATCGAGTGATGAATTTAGAACTGAAGTGTAGGTGAGTTGGGTTTTCTATGTAATTTTCACATAATTTTGATTTTTATACGCAGGTTAAGATCAATAAAATAGTTTATTCACGCAAAGTACGGTGTTTCATTTTTCATTGAATTAAAGAGTATAAGGATTGTTTTAACTAGTTTAAATTTCAAAAAAATGTTATGACACCTTTTTCTCCTTAAGCTAGATAGATTAAACATCATTAATTGATTTTATTGTAAAAAACACTATCCAATACCGTCGGCACAGCACACGTTTGAATACCCTTGGGTGCCTAACACCCAGTATTCTCTTTATGATTTAGAAGAGGGCATTTTTAAAATGATTTCTAATTCTGAAATATTTTTATTTACAACAAATTTGTTTTTATTATAATGCAAATCTGATTTGTAACAATGAATTTACAAAACCTGACGAATTCTAACTTGGAAAAGTTACCATTTTAATAAATTTCATTTTTATAAATAAAAATTAACATTATTTTCCAAAAGTTCCCGTTCCATTTAAAAAAGTGCCTATTCCAAGACGAAATTATTATTCTCTATGAAATTCTCTGTTTCAAATCACAAATACATTTATTTTTAGATATTTCCTGTTCCAATTCAAAATTATAAATATTTATTTACAACATTTTATATTATAATGCAGAAATATAGTAACTCCTCTTTTCTACATTTTGGAAGAGGTGTGTTTCAAATTCTGGCAAATTTTTATTTAGAAACAAAATTTTAAAGAAACAAATTCTGACGAATTCTGACTAGGAAAAGGGATTATTTTAGAAAATTCCTTTTGTATATCTATTCAAATATAAAAATAAAATAAAAAATCCCCCAACAATAATTAAGAATATTATTATTGAATAAATTCTTAATGCATTAAAAAAATGACAACATTTTCTATTATAATTCAAAAATATAGAAACGCTCATTGTTTAAAGTTTGGAAGAGATACGTTTCAAATCCTGGAAAATGTTTATAATTTAAACCAATTGTCATTTGGAACAAGAAATTCACCAAATCTGATGAAATCTGACTTTGAACAGGGATTATTTTTGTAAATTCCCTCTTTATAAATCAGAATTAAAAATATTTTCCAAAATATGCCGTTCCATGTTAGAAATTACCTGTTTCAAGAAAAAATTACCGTTCTTTACTAAATTCCCGGTCCCGATTGTCAAAACTATATTTCTTTATCTGGTCACTGAATCACATTCCGGATCATTTCACGGCGAAAACAATTTCCGGTCGTTTCAGAGACGAATTCGAAAAATAATCTACAGTTTAAAAAAACTTCTAACCACTGAATCAATTATATTGTTTTCTCCAAAGAAGCCTAAATATTGACTTTTTTCCAGCTATTGCGTCTTGGATTCCTCAAGAAAAACACCGGCTTTTCATTGTAAGCAAAGTTAAACAAACATCAATAAATAAATATTGGATTTAGAGTCTATTACTTCGAAAAAAAAGTATTATAAAGTACCTATGTGAAAAAAATTCGGGATAAGAAGACTATTATTTTCTGATGAAATTTTTCTGAAGTATTGTGTAATGAAAACAAAATAGCCGAATATTATAAATACATTTTAAAAGATGAAAACCTCGATGAAAACATAGTTCTATTAATAATATAGATATATTTAATAACAAATGGCAAGTTTTTTTTTAGCTAGAATTATATCCCAGTCCATTAAAGCATTAAAACCGAATCAGTGCCATTCTATAATCTATATATAGAAAATAACCATTCCATGCAAGTAAGGTTAATACGATACAGGAAAATTCCAAAAATAAACGTCAGCAAAGTAGCTTGTGATGTAAAATAACTACTCGAAACTGAAAACTCAATTCACATGTATTTTTCCATAATTTCTTGCTATCCCTGACTCATTTTCTATTGTCCTTTTAAAAACAGTATTGATCGATGCTGAATGGAAACTAATCAAAGAATGAATTAAAATTTACAAGAGTTCTTATTCAACAATTTATGAAGAATTATTTTTCTTTTAAAGTATATATTGTTTTAGAGCATATCTAAAGTTTTTCATAATTTTAAAATTTATTTCCCAGAAGTAATAATTGTTTCATAATATTCCGTTTGATCAAATATTAATAATAAAACTATTTTATATTTTTATTTGAAATTTCTTACAATTATTTAGCTATTGTTAGTATTTTACATTCAGATTGAATAGTATATCAATCACAAGTCTAGCGATAACTAGAAATTCCAAATAATTAAATTAATGTAAGAAATTGAAAATATGTAAAAACAAAAGAATTTTTTCTTTCAAAATCCCCGACTTTCTTCTGATTTTCAGGTTTTCACTGACCTACGTCCAGATTAATTTTTAATCTAAAAAGTCGAATTTTCAAGAAAAGTTGAATTTGTGACCAAAAAAGATTACTTTGTAACGAAATAGTTCAACTTTTCACAAAATAATTACTTTTTCAACAAAAGAAAAGAAGTACTTGACATTAACTTTTAGCAAATTAAAGTATAGAAACCTCTTGAGGAATGTTCCAAGAATAATTTCCACCCAATGACTCCTAATTTTGACCCTCATAACCCCGGTAACAGGAAAATGCCTCAATAATTTAAAATAGCACTTTTATTTAAAAATCATGCTACAGCAGGAAAGAAAAGTTCCA
This sequence comes from Acraspis erinacei, assembly GCA_035041075.1. Classification (NCBI taxonomy): domain Eukaryota; kingdom Metazoa; phylum Arthropoda; class Insecta; order Hymenoptera; family Cynipidae; genus Acraspis; species Acraspis erinacei. Next base: position 40,819,577 of record JAWWLR010000004.1, on the reverse strand, counting down.
ATAATCTAACGTTAGAAAAAAACGAAAATTTTATTATTTTTAAACATTTCGAAAAAATAAAACTTGCACTGAGGTTTTCTTGACAAATGCAGTCTTTATTCCCTTTAACAAAATTACGTGAGATCAACAGTTCTCATATTTAAACCCAAAATGTAAAAATTCAAAAAAAAAGAAGAAAAAAATATAAATTCGAAAAACAAAAATTGTGCTTAATTGTGCTCGATAAATTCATTTAAAAAATGTAAGATGAACAGTTCTCATATTAAAAATTAAAATATGAAGCTCAAAAAACATAAAAGATGGAAATATAGATCCAAAAATAGTGATATTTCGAAAAAATAAACATTTTGCTGAGTTGTGCTCGACAAATGCAGTTTTTATTCCCTCTAACAAAATTACGTGAGATCAACAGTTCTCATATTAAACCTCAAAATTAAAAAAAATACAAAGCCCAAAAATAAATAAATTTCGAAAAACCAAAACTTGTGCTGAATAATAACTGTATTTATCGAGCACAATTTTTTTTCTTTCGAATTTGTATTTTCTTCTTCTCTTTTTCTTTAAATGTTTACATTTTGGATTTTAACATGACAACTTTTGTTGTTACGTAATTTTGTTATGGGGAATAAATAGTGCATTTGTCGAACACAACTCAGCACAAGTTTTAATTTTTCGAAATTTCACTATTTTTGGATCTTTTATATTTTTTTAGTTTTACATTTTGAGTTTTGATGTGAGAACTGCTGATTTACGTAATTTTGTTATAAAGAATAAAAACTGCATTTGTTGAGCTCAACTCAGCACAAGTTTTAGTTTTTTGAATTTATAAAAAATAATAATTTTTTTGTTTTGAACGGTTAGGTTTTTGGAATTTTCCTTTCCTGAACAAAATTAAGTATACTTCGAGCCGTCTAGCACAAGCTTTTTTTGCTCTAGTAAATAGTTGTGGATCTAGCAAAAAAACGTTTCTCAAAAATTGTGCCCGTAATTTTTGACTTTTCAAAAAACCGTTTAAAGCACAAATGAGCACAACTTTAATTTTTCGAAAAAATAAGTTTGCGGATCAAACTTCCGGGACATTGAAATGTTTTGAAATTCTTGTTTGTGAGATGTCTTGAAATTTGAAATATTTGTAAAATCTGTAAAATTTGTGTTCCATCTTTGTAAAGTATTGATATCGTTTGAAATCTTTATGACTTCTGTGAAATTTTATACATTTTGTTAAATTTGTTTGAAATCATTATGGGTTCGAAATATTTTGAAAATCAGTAAAGTCTTTGTGAAACCTTTGAAATCTTTCAAAATTATTGAAACTTTGTTAAATCTGTTGAAACTTTTCTAATCTGCTTGGAGATCTTTATAAATTTTAAATACTTGCAAAGTGTTTAGACATGTTGAAAATTGGTTGAAATCTTCGAGATCTGTGGATTATTTTGAATTTCTTGTTACATTTGTTTAAATTCTTGAAATTTTGTTACATTTTTTTTAAGTTTCGTAACTTCTATAAAATATTGGTGAATTTTTGTAAAATATTTTGAAATTATTTAAATCTTTTAAGTATTTGTTGTGGCAGCTTTGTGAAATTTGGTAAAATTATTGAAGTCTTTGTGACTGAAATTTATTAACTTGTTCTGACTTCTCTGAAACCTTTTAAATATTTATCAAATATTCTTAAATTTTCGTAATAACTTTGTATAATCGTTTGAAATTATTTAAATCTTTTGAAATCCTTGTGATCTTTGCGCCTTCTTTATAATCTTGTAGACCTTTGTGAAAAAAGAATCATACAAATAGACATTGTTTAGACAATTGGAAAATATTGTATTTTAAACATGTATCAACTTTATCATATATCCCGAAAGATAATAACGTTTCACCATTTACTGTATAACAAAATGATTCAAACAAAAGAATCAAATAAAAACAATCAATGTTGAACAAGTTCCAAAAAATACCGTCTTTAGCATGCTTTTAAGATAAAACTGTCATTTTGCATTTTTTGGGGCATTTCCGGACATAATAGAATAAGAGAGGGAGAGGGGGGGATAACAGATATTGAGTGGAAATTATTCCAGGAACATCAATTAAAGGGTGTCTAAACTTTAATTTAACAATTTACCATTTTTACGAAAGAAGACCTGAAAATTGGATTCGAACCATTTTCTTTTTATCAATGTATTTTGTTTTTAGGATTGTGTGAACTATGGGGTACAAAAAACAACCAACTCATGCAATTTCGCTCACAATTTGGCTTTCAATTGACGTAAAACGTCAAACGTAAACCAAACGTCATCCAAACAAATGACTCACGAAAATTTAAATCTCCACAGTAAGCATGGGTTTCATCCAACTCAACCTTTATTTATTGACGGATTAAATTAACCTAATAATAAAATATACCGATTCAGAAATCGCGATCGGTAGTAGATTCGCGCGGGAAAAATTTCGATTAAAATAAAAACGGGGCGTAACAGATCAACATCCACAGTGCTTGAACATGTACAGCACACAACAAACCGTTTATTCGTGTGCGACAGTGTATAGTGTATATCGATTTGTGTGCGATGCTCCGTTCGCGATGCCGCTGAATGTATTTCGCGAGACTTTATTTACAGAAAATGAATAGAAAAAAATACTTTAGTACCCTAAAAAACAATGACAGGATCACGATTAAGAGGAAAACAAAGAATATCAAAATAGGTCGATCGGTTTGGCGGTACGACCGCTTTGGAATCGATCGAAAGTTTGAAAGTACCGTGGCGGCGGCACCCAACGACCCTGAAACCCGAAAATTCCAGCGAAAACATC